>JASDQU010372201.1:167640-180907 GCA_032191745.1 Picea mariana | reverse complement strand
CCCAAAAAAAAAAAAAAAAAAAAACAAATCGCAGAAATTTGGTGAAGGCTATTTGTATCAGCAACAAAGTGAGGATGATTCTGTAGATGTATATGCACAACAGTTGTAGAGCTAGTTAGTTTCTTAAGATCTTTTACTATGTCTACTCGCAACTCTGTTACAAATGTTGCTTGGGTTGTGCGAAATATCCTTTCTCTAACATCCATTTTCTTTGTTATATTTTTGAAGAGCATAAGTGGAAATTGCCCTTTATGCAATTATTGTTCCATTGACGAAAACAAATTTGAATTATTGAACAATTGCAGTTGCAACATGGAAAAGTGCAATATTTGTGTAACTTAACCGAGATACATGCAAATGCAAAAGTAAAGGACAAAACTGGATATGGAGAATGGTACCATTGCCTTGTCATTGTCCGACTCTTCATATTTTGTATGCAGAATGTGTTGAGAGCCAAGTTTTCTCGCCATTGTGACAACTGTGCCAATGGTTTCGATTGGGTAAATGTCATTTCTCTGTGCAAGTTGGCTGATAGTTGTGTCTAGGGCGAAACGATATTCTGAACAAACATCGGGAATTTTTTCCACAATACTTGTTTCGTTGAGTGAAATAATCTGATCACAATCACCTCGATCATATACTGTTTTGGGCAATATATTAAAATTTGTAATGGATATCCCATTACCCGACAATATATTTTCTGCATGTTTCTGCACAAGTTGTGTAGGAATAGTCAGTGTGACTGTCATCATGGCCTCCTTGTTTGTCATGTCAACAGGCATACTGCATCTAGTTTTATTTGCCTTGTCCAAGTAGGTGCTATAGACGACCATTATGTCCCCGATGAACACTTGTCCAATTCAGTGGCTGTTCAAGCCCTCTATTGATAGTACTTTGGGTGTTACAAGTCTAGACCTGGTGACAATTTTTGAGCAGGGAAAGTAAAGTGAATGGTGGTGTGCATTATTTTTTTGTTTTCTTTTTTTCCTGCCATAAATTTAGATGCATAGTTTCGATGAACTATGGAGCCCGAGTTTTGCAACCACACCTCTTAGTCTGCGAAGCTTGTACTATTCTCAACGTCTCGCTTGTACTTGTTGATACTTCTTGTGAAATGCAAAGAATGTATTGCAAATGACATCAACATATTCACCATGTCATAGATGAATAAATAACTGAGGATATTTGTTTGGTAAACATACTAGGAACAAAATGTATGCATCTTTACCTTTGACCTTGTCGGTCTATTGATGTCTGGGATGACTGATTGCTCATGGCCATGTCACTAGTCCAACTTTTTCTGATGCAAGCATGTGTAGATGAACATCAGAAGGACTAAACAAGCATATGCATTGTATATTGTCCATAATAGTTCTTAATGTCACATGCAGGGTGGAAGGAGATGGATTACGAAATAGGGTGTCAAGAGATACTCAGGAAAGATGAGAACCCGAGGGTCAAATTGTATACCTTTGATTTTTTTGACTGGAAAAATGTGTAACAGTAAATAGGGCGTGATGGTGGGGCACAACGGCCAATCTGTATATCGCGGAACCCCAGAAGCCAGGGGAGAAATCTTGAACCCGCTAGCTCGACGCCCACAATTGACAAAGTGGGTAAGTATGGAATAAGGTAGAAGCGTGACCATAAATGTGAACCCGTGAGTTCGCCAACCCATGCACCAAGGAATTTTCGGAAAGACCACTAAGCAAAGCAATTAGAAAGAAAAAGGGATAACAGAAAATGGAAAAAATAGAAATGGGGATGGCACAAAGGCCCATTGCTTCCAAGTCATCGTTTTCTAGTTTAATATTATATGCCCCCACCTTCTTTGTATATTTAATTTAGTAGCACAATTGGTATATCTTTTTGAAGATTGTACCACAGAACCCTCTGCTATTGCATAAAGAATTCATCTTCCTGTCCAACCAACCTGTTTCTTTCAAGGTAGCAACGCCGAATATACAATGGACATGAAGGCAAGTTAGTATGAAGAAAGACATGTAAAAGAAAGGAAAACAATTCTATTTATTTCAATGTAACAACAAACAGAATACGATTCACATGAGAATAAGCAGAAAGATACATAGCATATACATATAGGTAAGAAAAAACAATTTAAATTAAAAGACGAATAAAAAAAAGAAAAAAAAAAGGTGCAAAGTAGTGGAACAAGCACAACAAATACACAAACAATAACTGAAATACTCAACACTGGAATCTGAAATAAGAGTACAGATATGCACCTTTGTAATTCTTCGTCTACACTCGCGTCAAAGAGTCCATTGTCCTCTCCAGACATTGTTTGTTTAATTTAGCAATGCAGGAAAAATACAATGGACATCAAGAAAGTTAGCATGCAGGAAGACATGTAATGAAGATAAGTTATTATGTAGGAAGGCGCACAACATCTACATACAATAAACTAGGTGAACACACATATAGACAATAAATGAAATACAAAAAAACCAAATATGAAATAACAGTGCAACCATGTACCTTTGTATCTCCTCTTCCACCACTGCAGTCAAGACTCCGTTGTTTTCTCCAACTATTCTGTTTGTTTGAATGTGGGAACGCACAAAACACAATGAACATGAATGGAAGCTGGTATGCACCGGAGAACAAGTAATATGTACATACAGTAGATGCGAATCAACGAATAGAAGAAAGCATAGGTAGAAACATGAACCTTTGCTTTTCTCCATCCATGGCTGTAAATATATAAAGTTTTTCCCTGCCCAAAATATATTACAAGCCACAAAATATTAAGAAAGTGCATCGCCATAGCCAAACGATTTTGGTTTTCCATGGCAAAGTATCTAGATATGCTTCCAGACATGGAAATATAATTTTGCACTTACTTTGTTGTACATATCATATCTCAAGTACAAGACAAATTGTATCGTGGTCACACCAGTCTGTGTAGAGGATAAATAACATGTATTGTGATATGGGCACATTCCACCATACATGGTTTATAAGTGAAGATTGCACATGCTTTATTTTAACAATAAAACAATGAATATTGCAATTGCACATGTAGTTGTCCAATTATTTTTTATGCCACTATTTTCTAGTATGTCAACATTGAAGTATCAACAAAATTTTACAGCAGAATAGATCTCGACCTCGCCAGAGGCGGCAAATAACACAACCGCATGTCCACTCATGGGTGCAGGGTATGAACACCGTAAAGTGCCCAAATAATAATAATAATAATAAAAATAGCTCCAAGTGCCGGCGCAGGACCCCAACCCTGCAAAGCAGAGGTAAACAAAAGAAAACAACAAGCACCAAACCAGTGATAAAGCACGAACATGCCCAACTGCAGCCCCAGGGCCCCAAAATCGTAAACTTCAGCCAAACAAAAACAACCAGCAACCGACGAACCAATGAACCAGTGAACAAGAAACAACCATCGAATCGGTAAACAACATATGTATCTCCAACGATTACGAAACTGCAGCCAAAGAACAGAAGAAACCAGAAACATTCGACGAGCATGCTAGTAGAAATAAACAAAAATTCTTACTTGGAAACTGCAAACACTGAACAACAAAGAAGGAATAGAAAATGAAATTATGGCATGGAAACTTACTCCAAAATGATGAAATACAAAAGCGCAGGTCGAATTGTGAACCAAACAACAACAACAAACAACAACCGATGAACCAACGAAGAAGAAGCACCCACCGAACCAGTAAACAATGTATGTAGCTTCAATGATGACGAAATTGCATTCTAAGCCTAGAAGAAGTATGAAACATACAATGCCTATTCAACTGGCGGTGGACAACAATATTGTCCAAATTCACTACAACATTGTATGGAAAATTTCGAGGAAAAATGTACTCCGAGAAGCCTATTTAGATAAACATTTAAGGCTGCCACGCTGTGTAAGGGCCTCACGATATGCAAACATTTAAGCTGTCAGACCTGTTTGAGGACCTCGCGTCATGTAAAAATTTAAGTTGTCATGCCTATTCAAGCACCTAAAAAAAAGTGTCAATACATTTCAATACAAATACAAAGGAGTAATAATAATAATAACACAAATAACAAAATAAATCACAATATAAGCTTATAAAATTTGGAATTATCGATCACTATAAACCTTGGATATCTAAACATTTCAATATGATTAGTACAAATAAAAAAAGTACCGTACATGATAAAACTTTGGATATGGAAACATATAATTCATTGGGAATAGTGAAGCTGGCAATGAGACCTCAAATCTATCATCCAATCAGATCGTAACATATATAGTTTTTTTTATTATATAAAAAATAATGCTTTTAGTTCTCTATGTCGAACATTAGAAAGTATGCAAAAATTTGTAGTCAAACGACAAACTAATATAAAGTCAACGATTTATCGATCGCTATAGTCCCTCTACGCCTTCGGCAGGGACTAATAAGTTTATTAAATCATGCCAAATATGTTTAGAGGTTTCATTGATATGTTAATTATAATCATTAAAAGTAAATTTTAGTTTCAAACATACTTTAAAGTACATATTCTTCAAAATATATTGAGAGTAACTTGATATATGCATGCGTGTGTGTGTTTCATTAACATATTAAGTTATACCTCTAAATAGGGTGTCACACATCGAGAACAGGCAGCGGAAAGGGTTATCCACCTTGAGGCTCGATGGGACAACACTGACACCTGGAACGTTGGAAAGGAGGGTTCGAGAAATAGAAAATCTCTGAAATCAATCATTGGCTTGTTAGAGTATTCAAGAAGGGCCCATCGAACCTCGTGTCAATTGCACCAACTTCAAAATATAATAGTTAAGGAAATACAAATGGTTAAGCGACCTGGATAGATGGTCTCAAGCATCGTCATGGCAGTAGTACATCAAGAGATGGAAAGAAGTGGTCATTATTGGGGGAGGAGGCTCATTTAGATCCAACCGTGGAGTGAGACAAGTATAATGAATAGTCGATATGTGCGAGTATATGGGTGTATCCATGACAGTAGCAAAGATCGAGGGGATCCACCCGAAAGCAATTGTGAAAAGGTTTCAGGCAACGAGAGTTGAAGAGAATGGTTATCGCTTGGTGAGAGGCTAGTGTAATGGGTCGAAATGAGTAAATTTTAGTGAGGTTGATCACTTAAGGTGGAGGTGTGATCCTGAAACCCAAGGGATCTGAGGCTGTGTCTGGGATCGAAAGTTCGTTGAGGAGGTTTCGTGGCTTTTTCCATCTGCAAGGCATAAGGAGGGAAACTTGCCAACTCATGGTGATATGCAAGTTCAATGGGTTTCAAATCATTGGGCGTGTGAGGGTTTGTGGAAGAGTCGACGTCAGAAGTCATCCATGAAGAAGGATAGAAAGGGAGTGGATAGTTGGAAAATGAAGATCAAAGCAACTAGGAACAACAATATGGCTAGGAGAGGAGTGCGGGGTAGCAGGGAAAAATGAAGGAAGCAAGAGGCCTCCTCCTCCGAAGGCATGGTCAATTGAACCGAGGCTACCAGGGTTGTTTGGATGGTTGGGTCCAGATTCAAACACTTATGCATAGACGAGGATAAGCTAACAACTGCAAATATAGAGGAAGCAATTCGGCTCTAGCGATATAACATTTTAGAAGAAGCCATAGTCCAAGAAGTCAAGGTGTGGGTGGATGATCCACAATATTCAAGGACTAGGGAAACAAAGTATTTCAAACTTGCAGAGACATACTAGATAGTAAAGGTCATGGTGGCCCAGGCAATGGATAAAGTCAAGAAGGAAAATGATGCTACCCTACATGCGGTTAAGATGTTAAAAGGAAAATCCGAGCTCTTTTGTGGATCTCAATTCAACATCAAGTTTAGAGTTACTCCATAGGAGCAAAAAAATGAGACAACCAAGAGTACAAAAAGGGACCTAAGCCCTCCTGGTTCGCAAGACTACCCTATCCCGATTGCAGACGAGGAGGTAGCGACGCTGGGGAAATCGCCACGCTGGAGTGCCACCATGAGACTCCAGAGAAAACCTAGGTCTGAATAGTAGAGCTATGTTTTATTTTCTTTTTGTTTAATAGATATAGGCATAGGAAGAAAATAGCGTGACATGGTCTCGACTTATAGTTTTATAGGCTTATCTAGTTTGAAGAATGATGGATACTCTTTTCTGAACTTTGTTCTTAAACTCTGGTTTGAAATACTTTGGTATATATTTGCTCGGTGAGGGATCTGGTTTCCTTTTTGGCGGACCCTCCTTGAGCCGACTGTAATTTTAATATTTATATATAGAAATACAATATTGCAAAAAAAAAAACCATATTAAGTTATAATGTTTAAAGAATACTTTAAATTTTTAATAAAGATATATTTATATATGTTTTATTAACATATTACTTATACAACCTGAGTGGGCCTAATGGTTAAGAACGTGTGTTTCCTCCTAAGAGGTCACAAGTTCAAATCCAAAGGAGGGTAGGGTATGTATACCTTCGTAGACTTTATTAGTCAAATCATTGTGCGAAGGGGGTCCCTTGTCCCACAAACAAGGAGATCTCATACACCAATTCATCATCATCATCATCAAATAATTTAATTTTCCAAACTCCATATTTTTTTTAAAGTTTGGAAAAAAAAAATCACCAATTTTCAAATAAATATTTTTTTTATAAAATTTTAAATAATAATATTAATATAAAAACTTCTCTTGAATTATTTTGACATTTTCAAATAAATAATTTTTTTATAAAATTTTAAATAATAATATTAATATAAAAACTTCTCTCGAGTTATTTTGACATTCTCGTTCATCCCATTACAAAATATGCTAGTTAATATTTAATACAAAAATAAAGGGAAAAACATATAGTGTTTTAAAAAACCTCTACTATCACTTGCCTTGATTTGATTGTATTAAAACTATAAACAAAGTATATATGCTTACCTCGATTCGATTATATTAAACTATAAACAAAGTATAGATGCAAGTCTCAAGTTTCACCAATTTAAGCTAAAAAGTAGATATTAATACATATTTTATTAAATCATGAGTGTTTTAAAAATAATTTCTACTTACTTTCTCTAAAATTAGTTTTATTAGAAATCATTTCTACTTACTTCATTTAAAACTAGTTTTATTAGAGAAAAGTACTCTTGGTAAAGGAAAAGCGGAAGATGGAACATGATTTTAATTTTTATGATTATTATAAATTTATTAAATGAAATGAAATAAAATAATAAATATCAATAGTAATAATATCAATATTTTTTCAATAAAATATTTATACAAAAATAAAATAGTAAATAAAAATAAATTAAATTATAAGAATTAATAAATAAATAATTTTGGTTTTAAAGTTTGATTTAAAATTATATTTTAGTGAAGATTTTGTCTTTTTTGAACATAAAGAAAACGATGAACATCCCAAAATTTATAAGCATTTGGCTAGAGTGGAAGTTAGCCCCTTATAAATTACCAATGGACTATTTCAAGTGACCACATTTTATTTGCACACAAAATGATGTAGTTGTATATCAAGGTTTTGAGATCGTATTAATAAAGACTAAACACATAACTTTAAATATTATAAACTTTTCCATGCTTTGAAAAAAATAATAACAACACCAATAATTCTCGATCCAAAAAATAATTATATTAAAATAAAACCAACATAAATCCATCTTAATTCTTTGTCGAAAATGATCAAATCCATCAAGGTGCAAACATTTCATGAAGTTTTTTAATTCTAAAAAACATTTTCACCTCGAGGGATTTGATTCCTCTTAAAGCATGATAAATCCAAAGTTAAGGTGGATTTACGCTAGTTCTTTAAGTGTGTATGTGTGTCAATTGGGTCTAGCTCGTGTGGTTGTGGGATGGAGTATTATCTTCCTACCCAAATTATATTCTCGTTAATAATTTTTGCTGGATTTTAGATTAAAATTACAAATATCCCTTCACATTATTTTGAGTGAGTGCAAAACACAAATTCATAAAACATTTATACTACTACCTAAAAATTCCCTCATAACACTAAATCTAAACATATTAATATCGTCATAATAAAAAGAAACCAATTTAATATGGTTAAAAAAACACTCAATAACATAACATACACACTTCTTAATGGAGTGATAATAAAAATAAACCAATTTAATATAGTTAAAAAAACACCCAATAACATTAATGGACTGATAAATATATTAGACAAATTTACAAAAGCTTATGGTAACAAGAGCTGCATAGCAGCGTAGTCCCTGCCGGGTTGGAATGAGAATAAATGCACAGGGATGGGGGAATAAGTAGCGGAGGCAGATGGAAACTGCAACGAACACGTGGCAAACAACATGAAGTACATGTGGTATCCATGCAGAAAATGGCATGTGGCTCCTAGAGCAATTCTGGCATTGAAACTATTTAGTTTTTGAAAGTATTTTGATTCTAATTATACTGTGTTTTGCATAATCCATCTTGCTTTTATTTTTACCAGTAGTACACCAGACAAAATTTGACTTGCCATGTTCGAAATTTCCATTCCTACCTTGCATGTTTTATCTCTTCAATGCATTTATGAAATTCATTCATAATGATTTATGTATACTTCCAACTGGTTAGAGTTAAGTACAATTTTGATAGTCACTTCTTTAAATAGATCATTTGGTTTGTGTGTCTCTATATGTGTTAGGATAAATAAAGTTATATGTGGTGGCAAAGAAACAAAAATATTTTTTTTGAATCCTACTTCATTCTTATAGAGGTAGTACTCCTCTATAAGTTTTTCCTGTGGCATGTATAGTTCAAATGTGGGACTTAGAGAATATCCGACGCAATGACTTTAAGCAATACAAAACGATAGAAAATGTTTTTTTGTTTTGTTTTGTTTTTGAAATAAAGGTTCTTGGAAAATAAGACCAGGAATCACACACATTAAACATTCAAATTAAATAAACACAATCTCTTGACATTCAACATAGTTGAAGATAAAAATTTCCAAGCACATAAAAATAAAAGAAGATGATCGACATGCATAAAGAGAACTAATTTTGCATTTCGAAAAAAATAGTTTTCTTTGAAATACATCAAAAAATAATATTGTTTGTTACATATTCCTCGAAATTTAAATGCGTTTGTCATATATAATGGGATTGGGGCTCTTGCAGACCATAAAATAAATAAGTACAAGAAATTGGATTGTAGAAAGAAGAAGTGGGCGACGGTAGAGAGCAAGACCTGAAAAGAAGAAATTGGAAGTTATCAGTCTTTGGTTAGACAATTCTATTTAAAGAGGTGGAATAACTGGATTGATAAACAAAGAAAGATGTGATCAGTATAGACTTACACTAATGGTATATATCCCCCCCTTTGTTATTTGCTTGTTGATGTCTTTTTATTACTGTCGTCGACAACTATTGGAATCGTGCCAACTGCCTGTTGCCCTTTGTCGGTGAGCTTGTCGATTGCCCTTTGGAGCCATTCTTTAATGTAGCCTCTCATGGGGGCCACGTTGATCTCATCCTAGATTTTTATGTTGAAAATCACCTTTTCTAATTCCCTTAGATCGATAGAAAGATTACGCAGAGCCTGATCAATTTCTTCATTTTGCACCGAATAGTCCACTAGTGAGTTGTCCACATCATCTTCACCATATTCAAGGATGTTGTAAAACTTTTCTAAAGACAACCCCTTAAAAATATCAACTTGTTCATCGAAGGCTTGCTTGGTTAAGGGCAAGGAGTTCACGATTAAGTTGGGGTCTTGGACCTTGTTGGTACTTCCAGCTAAGTCTATTTCGGTCAACTTTCTGAATAATTTTTCTTTCTTTGATATGGCTTGTTCACATGATTGGACAATGAGATGCAGGTTCTTCACTTTCTCTTCTAGCATGTAGTTAATTGAGTGATTCAGTTTGGGGAGGGGAGATCTTCTTGTCTTCTTCTCATATCTGTCATGTTGCTTACATGGACACCAAAAGGGATGACCGCCTCTATATAGAAACGTTCCTCATTTTTTAAATCCACTGCAAATGTTCATGCAAAGCATGTGCCCTCGTTCCAAGGGAATCCATACTTTGTGATGTTTCCCATGCCTGAGTAATCAGCTCCATTCTTTTCTTGATATTCTTCTCCACATAGCCTCTACACGATGCAAGGAGGCTGAAGGATCCTTTTAACTTAGCTACAGGGGTGGCARGCATGGTTATTGCTAAAGGACTAGCATGCAATGGGATAGGAATCAAATCTTCCTCCAATTCCTTGAGTCGGTCCTTCAGTCTGACATTCTCGGCCTCAATGCCTCCAATGGAATCATCAAGAGCATCTCTGGTTGCTYGGTGAAGTTGGGAGATTTGGGATGGCCGCATGTTCTTAAGGTTAATCTTTGAACGAGATTTCCCTTTCTTATTTATTACATCTCTCTTTTCAATAATTAAATTTTTAGACTCGCTATAAAAAACAACGCTCTGGAATACAAAGGATTCATCTTCATAAAAAATTCCGATCTTAGTTATTTTTATTAGGGGACTATGGTGGATCACATCCTTGGGCTGATCAACGTTGCAAAATACTCTATCCAAATCAGTCTCAAGTTCCATGTCTTCACATTCAATTTCAGGCTCTTCTACTTGCCCTACAATGTTTTTTCTATTCTTCCTCACGCGAATCTTGTGAGAACTATCAATTTTATCACGAGGAGGGTTCTTATCTCCTCCTCCATTTGAAGAATTCTGGGTTGCTTTCTTACTGGGGTGGGTTGTTGGAGCGATGCTTCGAGATGTCGTACTCTTTGGAGTGGTATCTGGGGATTGAGCACTCTTCTCACCGGGGCCTTTTCCTTGTTTTTTGTACAATTCAATGGTGCTTTGTAATGTCTCTAGATTGCTAGCGCCAAAAGAATGAGTGTTGTCGTCATTGTCTCTGTCTTCATTCTAACATGTCTGGATAAAAGAATTTTTGAAGCCAACTGCTAGGAAATGTTCTAAAAAAATCCCATTAGGGTCAAACCATCTTAGCCTTTCAACATATCTTAGGTTCAAGTTGTTGAAATGGCCTGCGAATTTGTCAATTTTGTTGATGTTCCTGAACATGAAGTCCTCAACTCTCCAAGGTAGAGGAATGAACTACTTTTTTCTCTTCTCATGGAATAATTGTAACCAATAGTTGTATTGCCTTGCTATTTCTGTAACAAACATTCTGTCTGTAACGTGACATGGAAGGAAAGCATGATTTTCCTTGGATCCAAAAATCATTATCACACTGTAATTCTCCATTTGTTCAAGTGTCCCCTTCCTATCCAAAAAGTTGGTTGTATGGTCAAACATGCGGGGAGCATCCTTTCTTAACAATAAATCTTTGAAAACTGAGACAAAGTCATTAAAAACCTCATAAAAACAATGGGAGGCCTTGTGCCTCCACAAGGCCTAGTACCAGAAGGTTATTGGGTCGAATTCACAGTTTACCTTCTTGGACATGGACAATTTTGGAAATAGACAGCAATGCGCTATCGTGAAAACCAAGTAGGATGACATATAAAATTTCTTCTCCTCTTTGAATCGTGACAATTAGGAATAGAATTCAATGGAAATTAGCTTCCCCCAATAAAAAATGGCTTGTTCCTTGACTGTGAAATACAAAATATAAAGAATCATGCGAGAAATACTTGTTGTGGATTCCTGTCCCGTTATTCTTGTAAACAACCAGGTGATTTTTCGGAATGGGTTTCTAAATGAACTAACCTAAAAGCTTGTGATATATTCAAGAACTGTACTTGGGTCTTCTAAGAACTCGGGAAAGAGTTCCAACCTGTTATCATGTTTTTTTAGGAACTGCTTGCAGTATTCTCCTCTAAAGGTCAATGTTGGCTCCGACAATCTTAACATCTTGCGAAAGACCTGAGGTGAAAAAGAAACAAGAGAGTGGTCCCGCAATGGAATAATTTTTTGGCCTGAAATATATCTCTTGATGCACCAAGAGACCACCTCCTTACAGTCAAAAAATTCAGGGACACAACCTGCACGAGAAATTCCAGAGGTCCAAATTACTTCATTCTGGGCGGAAGTGGATGAGTAGTAAGAATATGATCTGGACCACTGTAAGTGCTGGTCCTCACGCCTGAAGATGTTCACTGTATCTCCACAGAATTGTTGTTGATCTAGTGCCATAAGTTTATGAGAATGTTCGTTTTCTCTAGACGATGCTTGCAATGAAGAGTTGGAGGGGATAATATAAACCTCCACAAAAGTTGGTCCAATGCGTGTGAATGGGAGATCTTCCTGAGCCTTTCGCTCATTAATGACAATCTCTATGGTTTATGCATGATGAGATGTTAGCATTAAAGCTTAGTAATTGCATACTTAGAAGTGCAAAGGTGATGGGTATGGCGAAGAGAAATTAAGGATTGGAGGTTTCGTTGTTATAGCAAGATTTGCCTCACCATTGCTATCTTGCACAGAGGGCCTTTTTCGATTCCCCTATGTAGACTTATCATCCCTTTTTGATGAATCAAGATCTAAAAATATACATTTTTCCACATATACGCTCCCTATCAGTTATACAGGATGTGTATACGCTTGCTGCTCCACTACAACTCGTGTATATCGGGATTTGTGCCAGAAAATACAAAATGAGGTCGGGTTTCCATGTCACGATAGAAGATCTCTAATCCTTGGCCTTCCATATAATGGAAACACTCCACCTTTGCCCTTCAGTTGCATTCTGAAGACTATAAGAGCATAATTTAGAGCTATGAAAAAGAGGAGAAAGCATTCAACTTTGAGAGCAAAGTTATTGTAGAGAAATTACTTCATATTGAGTCTGCATCCCTTTGTCCCTCAATTCTGAACACAATGTTCAACCCCCAAGCTCTTTCCCTATTGTTGAGAGGACCTCATTGCCTCTTTCCTATGAGCTTGCCTTTGGTGGAGGATTGAAGTGGTGGAGACCTAGTTGGAAGGAACTTGGTTTCTTGGTTTCGAACCGTGCCAACATGGAAGTCTGTAATGTTGTCACTTCTGCTGATCAATTATTAATAGAAATACTCCTTTCCCGTCCTATTGGTATCTTTCAAATATATGATTATTATCCATGGGTGTGTTTGCAATGTTTATTAAT
The DNA here is from genome assembly GCA_032191745.1 of Picea mariana. Taxonomy (NCBI): domain Eukaryota; kingdom Viridiplantae; phylum Streptophyta; class Pinopsida; order Pinales; family Pinaceae; genus Picea; species Picea mariana. The sequence continues at coordinate 167,844 of JASDQU010372201.1, read as the reverse complement.
GGATTATGCTATCTGATGTGCTAACCCCTTTTATATTATCACTATGTACTTTCTCTTCTTGTTTTTCGAGAACTTCTTGCAGGTATAAAGCTTTGGGTCAAAGTGCTCAACGGTGGAACATCATCAAACGTTGGATCGAGGTAGGCCTCTTCCTTGTATTTCACATTAGTTTATATAACATATGTTGGAATTGAGTTGATTTCT
>JASDQU010372201.1:156622-166959 GCA_032191745.1 Picea mariana | reverse complement strand
AGTGATTTGTCCCTTTCACGCTCGTTAAAGTTGGATTTGAAAGATCATGAGTCTTATTTAAGATCTTTTCTGACTCGCTACCAAAAATTGAAAATATTGCTGAGTGAACTTGTCTTTTTCACACTCGTAAATTGGATTTGAAAAGATGTCTATTTGGCACAAGTTTACCCCTTTTTTACACCAAGTAGACTAAAAGATATAAAAAAGGAAATTTTTTGGCGTTAAGTTGTGATTGCATATCATGCCCTCGCTTGCAGTATTGAGCCTTTATCCGGTTCTCGCTTTGCATTATAAACCATTGCCTAAGCAGTTTGCATCCTCAACCAAGCAGAGCCTTGTTTATATCCTTCACAACTTGACACCTTATACCCCGGAGGGAACATCACCCCGAGTGTCCATCTTCCACATGCATTTCCTTGCGTTAAGCATAGGTACGTTCCACTATTGGAACTAGTTTTTCTTACTTGCGACACTCGTCCCCTCCTCTGTATCATAGCATTCATTTGTTATGAAAAAAAAAAAAAATACGGGCGAGAAGGGAGTACTATATTGTAATTGGAAGCGGTCGTGTCACCTTTGAACAGAGCACAAAGTTATTGAGTCCTTGTGTCATCATAATTTTGAGTTTAGCATGGCATTAGGAAGCTAATATCGCTACAAAAGTTTTCTCTACTGACTGGTTACTCTTCCAGTCCCTATAGAGAATGTTATTGATGCCTCCTGCATCTAATTGTCACATCATTGAGTCCATGCTGCTGGAGTCCACCATCTGTCTCATGCTCTTGTTCAAAGGAATTCTGTCAACCTGTGTCAGCCAATCCTCAGAAATATTGACTTTGCATGTCATCCATACCCTCAGTTTGTCTCAAAATCAAATGATACTTTGGTCTTATCATGCACGCTGGCCCTACTTTCATCATTGGTGGGTCACCTTGAACCCAACAATCAAAATTTCATCATTGATCGTTGACCGGGTGGTTTCCCTTGTGTTCGACGACAAGACATCTATTCACACTTTGGGATTCGTGCAGTGTCTTGGATGCCATTATCCTTCTTGGTGGTTTCCTTGCATTTGTCAGTAGTTTTTTCATCATTGGCTGTTATTCAGAGGGTCCTTTTCGTGTACTACTTGCATTTGGCACAAGCGAAAGACACATAGGGTCATTGGTTCGTGAACATGTTCTTCATCCGATCTCCACCAAATCATGAAGCTCCTAATATGTTCCTCATGATGACTGATGAGAGATGCCTCAATGCTCTCCTTTTAGCGGGTTTCTTTCCATCGACTTCAACTCATTTATTCTGGATATGGGACCTAGAGTTTTATGAGTACCTTGAGGCTTGCATTCATTAGTGGCAGGTTCTCTCACCATTGAAGGATGGGAATACATCAATGTCTCCTGATCAATGGATTTCTCAAGTGTTCGACATTGACTCCTTTTTCACATTTGTAGGAATGTACTCAGTGCCTTGATACCTACTTTCATTATTGGTAGGCTGTCTTGTGTTTGTTAACAATATACCTCAATGACCAGTAATCAAACGATGTCTCATCATGTTCAACCTCAACTCCTTTCTTCACATGATGTAGACTTGCACCTTTGGCGGATAGTGTAGAAGACTTGAAGACATCACTGTGTGGCCGCATCTTTACTGAGTTGTTTCTTCCCATTCATTGGACCAGTACATATTTGACTTCAGTGATCATGGGAGATCAGATTGTACTTCATGGTATACAGATATCTTCAGATTGATTTTGAGTTTGGTTTCACTGGGCCTTGTTCGTGACTATGACAACTTTTGGCATGTAACCGCATTTGTATTTGCCTATTCATGGCCATGAACACTTGTTTGGTATATTTTCCACATGGATCTACATTGTATTCTTGGCATCCATGTATGCAAAGTCAATACATAATGTAATGAGCAATTGAGTTCGTCCAGCTGGTTCTCTAACACTCCACTTTTGGGTTATTTATAATGTATTTTGGAAATCACAGATACTCCTATGATCTCACACATTAGGGGGAATCTGTTATAGCAAGATTTTCCTCACCATTTCTTTCTTGCACATAGGGCCTTTTTCCATTTCCCTATGCAGAATTATCATCCCTTTTTGATGAATCCAGAGCTAAAAATATACATTTTTCCATATATATGCTCCCTATCAGTTATACATGATGCGTATACGCTTGCTGCTCCACTACAACTCGCGTATATCGAGATTTGTGCCATAAAATACAAAATGAGGTCGGGTTTCCATGTCACGACAGAAGATCTTTGATCCTTGGCCTTATGCTCTGACTCGGCCCTTCAGTTGCATTCTGAAGACTATAAGAGCACAATTTCGAGCTATGGAAAAGAGGAGAAAGCATTCAACTTTGAGAGCAAAGTTACTCTGGAGAAATTAATTCATATTGAGTCTACATCCCTTTGTTCCTCAAGGATGAACACAGTGTTCAGCCCCCAAGCTCTTTCCCTATTGTTGAGAGGACCTCATTGCCTCTTTCCTATGAGCTTGCCTTTGGTGGAGGATTGAAATGGTGGAGACCCATTTGGAAGGAACTTGGTTTCTTGGTTTTGAACYGTCCCGACACGGAAGTCTATAATGTTGTCACTTTTGCTGATCAATTATTAATAGAAATACTCCTTTCCCATCCTATTGGTATCTTGAAAATATATGATTATTATCCATGGACGTGTTTGCAATGTTTATTAATGGATTATGCTATCTGATGTGCTAACCCCTTTTATATTATCACTATGTACTTGCTCAGATTTTTTGTCGAGAACTTCTTGCAGGTATAAAGCTTTGGGTCAAAGTGCTCAACGATGGAACATCATCAAACGTTGGATCGAGGTAGGCCTCTTCTTTGTATTTCACATTAGTTTATATAGCATATGTTGGAATTGAGTTGAGTTTTGCAGTCATACATGTCTGTTGTGGTTTACCCTTGGCCATAGAGAGTTTTTCCCTTGTAACAAAAGTTGGTCCAATGCGTGTGAATGGGAGATCTTCTTGAGCCTTTCGCTCATTAATGACAATCTCTATGGTTTATGCATGATGAGATGTTAGCATTAAAGCTTAGTAATTGCATACTTAGAAGTGCAAAGGTGATGGGTATGGCGAAGAGCAATTAAGGATTAGAGGTTTCGTGAACCTGCCAACTCGACGACCCGCAAAAGACATTCCATGATGTTTGAAATGAACACTCAGAAGGGATAATATAACCCTTCGCAAATATTGGTTTAATGCATATTAATGGGAGATCTCCTTGAGCCTTTCGCTCATCAATGACAATTTTTATGGTTCCTGCATGATGAGTTGTTACCATTAAAGCTTACTAATTGCATATTTAGAAACAAGTGCTAAGGTGGCGGGGATGGGGAAGAGCAATTAAGGAATGGCTAAGTATGAAAAGCGGTCAGATGAGCTTCAAAATAGTGTTACAAGGGATACTCAAGAGAGCGTAGGGCTTGACAGTCAAATTGTATGTCTCAGAAATTTTGAGTGCAAAATGCGTAAAACGAAAGAGGGCATGATGGGGAAGTCCAGTGGTTAATTTTTATATCATGAAATTCCAGGTGCTGTTTACAGGTCGTGGAACAATGGAAGTGCAATCTTGAGCCTGCCTGTCCGGGAACCTGTAATCGAAAAAGTGGCTAAGTATGGAATAGGGAAACAATCGGTCAGACTCATTTTCTCTAATATATTGAAATTTGTAATAGATATCCCATTACCTGGAAAGATATTTTCTGCATGTTTCTAGACAAATTGTGTAGGGATAGTTAGTGTGACTGTCTCCTCAAGGATTTTACTCATTAATGAAAATATTTGTGGTTGCTGCATGGTGCATTGTTAGCATTAAACCTCATTTATTGCATACTTGAAAAGAAGTGCGAAGGTGGCGGGCACAAGAAACAACGATTAGGAATTGGAGATTTCATGACCCGCCAACCCAATGATCCACGAAAGAGATTCCAAGAAATGGCCAAGTACGGACAGACGGGCTTCAAAATATGGTGACAAGGGTTCCCCAGGAGATGTGAGGCCTCGACGGTGAAATTGTATGTCTCGAAAATTTTGAATGAAAAATGTGTAACACAGAAGAGGGGATGATGTGGGAGTTCGACAATCAATTTGTATATCGCAGAAGTTCGGGTGCTGTTTGTAGGTCACAAAACAATGGAAGTACAATCTAGAGCCCGCCTTCCCAGGAATCCACGATTGAAAAAGTGGATAGGTATGGAATGGGGAAGAGGTTGGTCGGAGTCACGATATAAAAGCACGAGTGAAAATGTAAACCTGTGAGTCCACCAACCCCACAATTAGACATTTTCAGAAAAAAATGACTAAGTAACCAGAAAGATAAAGTAGAGGGGAAAAAGAAATGAGAATTTGGTTAAGTATAGAAGAGGGAAAAGAAGGGCTAATATATTGAAATTTGTAATATATACCCCATTACATGGAAATATCTTTTCTGCATGTTTCTAGAAAAGTTGTATAGGGATAGTCAATGTGGTTGTCTCCTCGAGCCTTTTTCTCATTAATGACAATCTTTACGGTTGTTGCATGATGAGCTGTTAACATTAAACCTCAATTATTCCATACTTGGAAAGAAGTGCGAAGGTGGCAGGCACAAGAAACAACGATTAGGAATTGGACATTTCATGAACCCGCCAACCCGATGATGCGCGAAAGAGATTCCAAGAAATGGCCAAGTATGGAAAGCGGTATGACAGGATTCAAAATAGGGTGACAAGGGTTCCCCAAGAGACGTGAGGCCTCGATAGTCAAATTATATGTCTCAGAACTTTTGAGTGAAAAATGTGTAACATGAAAGAGTGGATGATGTGGGAGTCCAGAAGTCAATTTGTATATCGCGGAAGTCTGGGTGTTGTTTGCAGGTCGCGAAAAAATGGAAGTGCAATCTAGAGCCCGCATACCCAGGAATCCACGATTGAAAAAGTGGATAGGTATGGAATGGGGAAGTGGTCGGTCAGAATCGTGATATAAAAGCATGAGTGAAAATGTGAACCTGTGAGTCTGCCAACCTGTGCAGTTAGACATTTTCGGAAAAACGACTAAGTAACCAGAAAGATAAAGTAGAGGGGAAAAAGAAAGGGGAATTTGGTTAAGTATAGAAGAGGGAAAATAACGGGATAAAAGAGAGTGGGAAAATAGAAAAGCAGAGGGAAATTTTTCGTCAGCGGGAATTGGTCTCAAACAAGCCCCATTGTTGGAAAATCATCATTTTCTAGTCCAATATTGTATCCACTTACTCGTTTTCTATTGTGCTTGTACCATTAAAAAGGGTGTGAGCAAATGCTTTGCTGATAATTTTTTTTTATTGCAACTTGTGGGAGTAATTGTGTTCTTAATACATTGTTTAATGCCTTGAAATATTATTTTAAGTATTAAACTTCCTGCATGATGAGTTGTTAGCATTAAAGCTTAATAATTACATATCTAGAAATAAACTTACTCTACTATCAACTTGACCGTAAGTATAACAATGACAAACTTGAATTTTAATATTGTGGTTGATTTCATAGCCCCATTTGAATTTAGCTACCATATATCATTTTTTTTTCAAAATATTTTCGAAGGAGAAATTTGGTAATTTCATTAAAAAAGTAAAAGTGATCAAATAGAGGCCAGGGGATGGAAAACTAATAGAATGTTTCCTTTTGGAGTAAAGGAATCAAGGAAGTGAAAGGAAAATAAGAGATTGTTTGCTCAACAAGGTTGAGATGAAAACAAAACTTCTTGGGCAAGGCACCAACTCCCACATCATGAATTAGTGTTGTTATGTTCTATTTGCATTACGAATAGAATTGAATGTTGGTTTGAAACTATCTGAAATTCATTTATGTTTCCATAGAAGCCTCATGTGATCGACACAATGCATTGTCATATAATTGTTCAATGCTCCATATTAGATCAAATTACTTGAGTCAATACAATATTTAAGAATTATGAGACTATCGAACTATGCAAATGAGAAGAGGTGTTAAATCCAACAAAGAAGCACCAACCAAGATTCCAAGGCAATTTTTTTACTAGTAAATCTATAAAAAAAAATAGTGGGCAATATATATTTATCCATAGACATTGGACTGAGTTCTTTGCACTGAAGCATTGAACATATTTGTCATAAATACAGGTACATGAGTTACAAAAAAAAAAAAACAATGCATAAAATTATGTGTTGTTCATCTAGTGCGACAACATGCAGGAGCCATCAACAAGCTCTTAAACATGCATACAAAACTAATTATCATGCTTTTTTAGGAAATCCTTGCAGTCTTCTCCTCATAAGGTAAATGTTGGCTGCCAMAATCTCAATATATTGTGGAAGACCTGAGGTGACAAAGAAACAGGAGAGTGGTTCCGTAGTGGAATAATTCTTTGGCTTGAAACAGGTTAACAACACTCTTGCTCCTGACACTGGTGACCTAGAGACATTTCAAAGCACCACTGAATTGCACAAATAACAGGGAAAAGGCCCTGATGAGAAGAGTTTCCAATCCCTAGCCACCACTGCCAAGAGTACAACATCCCGCAACATCGCTACAACAACTCACCCCAGTAAGAAAGAAACCCATAATTCTTCAAACACAGGAGGAGATAAGAACCCTCCTCATAGTAAAATTAATAGTTCTCACAAGATTTCTGCGAGGAAGAAGAGAAAAAACATTATAGGGCAAGCAGAAGAGCCTGAAACTAAAAGTGAGGACACACCAAGAGACCACCTCCTTACAGTCAAAGATTTTAGGGACACAACCTACATGAGAAATTCGATAGGTCCAAATTACTTTGTTCTTGGTGGAAGTGGACCAAGAGACCCCCTCCTTCCAGGCAAAGACTTTAGGGACATAGGATACACGAGCAATTCCAGAGGTCCAAATTACTCTGTTCTGGGTGGAAGGGAATGAGTAGTAGGAATATTCCTTGCAACACCGGGAGTTCTGGTCCTCACCCCCTAATATGTTAATCGTTTATCCAAAGAACATGAGAGTGGTCTCACAATTGAATAATTATTTGGCTTGAAATATATCTCTGGGCACACCAAGAGACCATTTCCTTACAGTCAAAGAGTTAAGGGACATAGGTTGCACTAGGGACAAATCCAAACCCAATCCAAAACCCTAAAAATGAAAGGAAAGGATATATCTCTAAGGGCGAGGACCGCCATCCGAGCTGAGAGACTCAAACTCTCGAGTTGAAAAGTGGCTATTGCGTTCAATGCTGATTTATTTTCTGAAACCCCTTCCTTTGGTCTTGTCAGGGCCACCATCGTAGAGTCGGGAAGTGCCCCCCATTATGGTGGATTTAAATTTGGGCGCAGTAGTGGGAACAACGTCTACATTGACATCATCCATTGTTGTATCATCCTCAATCAAATCATTTTCTTCTGGCTTGAAATCGACCGCATCAACCTCTGCGGCGGCCATCAACGCAGGGGGGTGGGTTGTATGAGCAGGGGGGTTGCCTTGGAATTGTTTGGCTTGAAATATATCTCTCGATGCACCAAGGGACCATCTCCTTCTTTACTTCTGGGAGGAAGGAGATGTGTAGTAAGAATATTCCCTAGACCACTAGAAGGTCTGGTCATCATGCCCGAAGGTGTTTACTGTTTTTGGAYAGAACTGTTGTCGAACTGCTGCCATAAGTTAACGAGAATGTCTGTTTTCTCTAGATGATGTTTGAAATGAACATTCAGAAGGGATAATATAACCCTCCATAAATCTTGGTTTAATGTGTATCAATGGGAGATATCCTCGAGCCTTTCGCTGATCAATGACAATTTCTAYGGTTCCTGCATAATGATTTGTTACCATTAAAGATTACTAATTGAATACTTAGAAAAAAGTGCGAAGGTGGCGGTGATGACGAAGAGCGATTACGGATTGGATATTTCAGGAAGCCGCCAACYAGACGACGTGTGGAAGATATTCCATGATGCTTGAAATGAACACTTGGAAGGGATAATACAACCCTCAGTAAATATTGTTTTAATTCATATTAATGAGAGATCTCCTCTAGCCTTTCAGACATTAATGTCAATCTTAACGGTTCCTGAAGGATGAGATATTAACATTAAAGCTTAATAATTGCATATCTAGAAAGAAGTGAGAAGGTGGCGGGGAAGGCAAAGAGTGATTAAGCATTGGACATTTCATGAACCCGCCAACCTGCGAAAGAGATTCCAATAAATGACCAAGTATGGAAAGCGGTCGGGCTTCAAAATAGGGTCACAAGTTAAACTTAGGAGATGTGAATGCCCGATGGTCAAATTGTATGTCTTTGAACTTTTGACTGCAAAATGTGTAACATGCAACAGGGCATGATGATGAACTTTGGTGGTCAATTTGTATATTGCAGAACTTTGGGTGTTGTTTGTAGGTCGCGAAACAATGGAAGTGCAATGTTGAGAAAGCATGGCCGAGAACCGACGATGGAAATAATGGCCAAGTATGGAATGGGGAAGTGGTTGGTCGGACTCATGATATAAAATCATGAGACATGTTCAAAAAAATGACTAAGTAACCAGAAAGGGAAAGTGAAGGAGAAAAGGAAAGGAGAATTTGGTTGTCAATTTGTAGATCGAGGAAGTGTGGGCGCTGTTTGCAGGCGACGGAACAATGGAAACACAATGTTGAGCCCGCTTACCTGCGATCCAAAAAGTTGTTGAATATGGAATAGAGAAGCAGTCGGTTAGACTCATGATATAAAAGCATCAATGGAAATACGAACACGTGAATCCGCCAACCCAAGCACTTAGAAATTTTCCAAAAAATGACTAAGTAACCAGAAAGGGAAAGCAGAGGGAAAAAAGAAAGGGGAGGGAAATTTTCAGAAGCGAGAATTGTTGTTAACAAAGCCCCATTGATGGTCTTAATAGTAACTATTAAGTGCATTAAATAGGTGAACAAGATCTTCAATCAAGGAATAGAGAAAGTGAGTCATGCTTATACTTTCCAGGATGTGTTTGCATAAGAGAAGCATCGAAAAGCTACAGGAAAATCAATTTTGGGATGTTCAAGTAAAATTATTGTACTGTCAACTTCACCGTAAGTATAACAACGACGAATTTTAATTTTAATTTTCTGTGGTTGATATCATAGTTCCATTGGATGTCACATAGCATATATCCTTTTATTTCAAAGTATTTCTGAAGATGAATTTTGGTAATTTCATCGATCAAGTAAAAGTGCAAAAATGAGCTACATATTACATTTGCTTCACAGAGCTTACATTAAAAGGCAAAGCAAGTCTTGTATATTCTTTAAGATCATAGAAAAACCACTAAGATCTTGAATTTATCATCCAACCATAATTCATAAACTCGTCCCATGAGAACCTTGAACTATAGCACGAAAGCACATGAACAAAATTCTGCCAAACACAATACAGGAAAAACTGACGGAGATTGGGCATTGTATCCCATTCATAACCAAATCCCCAAATGGGCACCAAGAAATTTGTCTATTACTATATTAGCATGAATCAAGATCACTATGAACATTTGATTCTGATAGTACTATGAACCAAGATCACGTTGACCTGAAAATGTTCTAACATTACCAGTTCTGGAAAAGAGTGTCAACATTTAACTTAATGGAGTGTGATTAATTCATAGTTGGATACTTTGTATGAGGTTTGTCCTCATGCTTCTCATTCATAGACTGAACAATATTATGCACTTCCAGTTCAATTTTCCATGGCACTACAAAACTCTATTCATATCCTCATTGGGTGGCATGGACAGATACACACGAGATTGTTTCGTTTCATGCCAACGCTTGATATGGTTTTTTTTTTTGGTTCATCTGATATGCAGTATGGAATTGTCCTCATTTAATGTAAATTTTCTATGGATCTGAAATTCGCGTAGCATGTAGACACTGTTTTCCTTTTTCTGTAGGTATAGTTCATATGGAAATTCGGCTAACCCTGGAAGGACATTTTGTAACAGAGGTTTTCTAATTGTACAATGTACGATTGTGTTGTTGACGATTTAGATGACAATGTTGAAGCAATGTCTATATATGTAAGGGCATTTTTTGTTGGACAACTGAGAGGGGGGGTGAATAAGTTGTTACCGTGCTTAAACAATTATGCTTCTTTTAAATTCTTTACAAGGCACTCAATGATGATCACAATAATGTAGAGAAATAAGCAATGGCACATTCAACATCAGTCACATATATGAGATACACAGAGACAAATATTTCCCGAGGAAACCCATAAAGGGTAAAAACCTCTTCTTCTTTATATGATAAGTATTATTTACATTCTTTACATTATCATACATATGAGCACCAACTCA
>JASDQU010372201.1:102335-115984 GCA_032191745.1 Picea mariana | reverse complement strand
CTAGATAGGAAATCTCAGAGTTGTGGCTCTAGGAACTCTAGTTTCACCAAAATGTAGGCTTTATCCACACATGTACCAATGTAGATTCAGATTCCCTCGGAATATGCAAAATGTTGTGGGTACTCTTCCTGCATGGCCTCCTCATGCTCCCACATGGAATATTCGGGACCATAGAAGGTCAAATGGACCTTTACCAGGTTAATGGATTGGATCCTATGCATTTTGAATTTCTAGTCCAGGATACACATTGGCTCCACCCGAAGGTCCCCTTCATGCTCAACCTCTCTCATAATCTAATCAATCACATGGTTAGGATTAGGAATATAACTCTTTAATAAATACACATGAAATACATTATGAAATATCATGAATGCAATAAATGCAAGCATGTATGCAACTGGGCCTATCCTCTCAAATATTTCAAACAACCCATAATATTTCATTTCCAATATGGGAAAATTTCTAATTTTAGTGAACTCCCTTCTTCCTTTACTTTCAGAAACACATTTTCTCCCACTCAAAGTTCTATATCTACCTTGCCTTTGTTACCATACCTCTTTTTTCTATGATGTTCAGTCTTTAAATTAAAATTTATCTTTAGAATCTTCTCTTCCGTTTCTCTTAACAATTGCATCCCAATAACTGCTTGGTCTATTGGGTTATCCCAACTCGATGGTGTGTTGCATTTTCTTCCATACAAGGATTCAAATGGGATCATATTCAATGATGTTTGGTACACATTGTTTGAATAAAACTCAACCAAATTAAGATAGTCTATACACTTGGAATCTTGATCCATTACATACATTATTAGCATATCTTCAATTATTTGGTTGACCCTCTCTATCTATCTATATGGTTCTGGATGATATGCTATGCTGAAATTTACATTTGTTCTAGATCCTTTAAACAACCCTTTCCAAAAATTGGAAGTAAAATTGGTATCTATATCAAATACTATTTCCTTAGGCACACCATGTATCCTAACAATTTATTTCATATAAAATTCTGCAAGGTTGGATGCCTGATGTGTCATCCTGACTAAAATAAAATGTGTAGCCTTTGTGAACTTTTCCACCACTACCATTATGAAATCATGTTTCCTTATTGTTCTGGGGAACTTGGTAATGAAATCTATGGTAGCAATCAGTGATAATTTTAAGGATGGAAATTTATATTAAAATGTAGAAACATGGGCTAATCTTACTAGTCCTTAATATTGAAAAAGGAAAATGTTTGGCAATAGTTTTGTAAAAATATTCAAAATTATAAGGATTTTCTATAGTTTCTATAAAATTTTGGTGATTTTTAAGGTAAAATAATTTTATTCTATGGAATTTGGACGAATCATTTTTAGAAAAAATGGAAATTTGTGAATCTTTTTGGAGAAAAACCATGTAAAACTATCCCATTGGCAAAATTTAGCCCCTAAAATCATCTATGGTAGAAATCACTCATTTACACTATGGAATGGGAAACTTATGTAGAAATATCGTTGGATGTCTATGCTCATCCTTTACCTTTTGAAATTCCATGCATATAGCAATAAAATTAGCTATATATTTGTTCATTCATGGCCAATAATATTGAGCTATTACAACTAAAATTGTTTTCTGATTTCCTGGATTTATAGCATATAGGACATTATACATCTCTTTCAAAAATAAATTTCTCAATTCCTAAGAATTATGAACATAAAATTTGTTCATATACAAGAGGATTCCATCCTCTTCCATCCTATAATCCTCGAATTTATGTTGTACATTATTATGATGTAAGCTTTGTTTAACTTGTACATAATGTTGGTATATTTTGATGGCTTCTATAATTATGTTTTTTAAATATGAACTGTACATACTAATGGATGTGGCATGCATTTCATGTACCCTTCTCTTGAGTGCATCAACAACTTTATTCTATTTTCCCTTAATGTTCTTGATTTCAAAGTCATATTCACTGATAAATTCTATCTATATAGCTTGTCTAGAATTTAATGTTGGTTGTCTAAAAAACTATTTCATACCACTATGATCTGTCCTCGGCTCAAATTTCCTACCCATAATAATTCCTCCACATTTTTATCACGTGAACAATGTCTACATGTTCTAAATCATGGGTAGCATAATTCCTCTCATGCTCCTTCAACATTCTTGATTCATAACAAATTACATGCCCATTTTGGGTAAAGACTCCACCAAGCCCTTATTTACATACACTTATTCTCACAACAAAATCCTCATCTGGATCTACAATATTTAAGATAGGTGCACTGTTTAATAAATCTTTCAAGTACTAAAAAATCTCTTCACACTTGGTATTCCATTCAAAATTTATGCCTTTGTTTTGCAAGGAAGTGATAGGGTGTGCAATATTTGAGAAACTTAGAATGAATATACTATAGTAACCATATAGACCCATAAATGATCTAACATTTGAAATGTTCTTTGGTGATGTACAAATTTGTACTTCTTCAATATTTAGTGGATCCACTCTTATGCCATCGTTTGAGACAATGTGGTCTAAATAGTGGATCTGCTTCTAATAAAAAGTGTACTTTCTCAACTTGGCATACAATTGGTGTTATCTCAACACTTGGAGCATAATCCTCAAATTATTCTCATGCCCCTCCTCTGTCTTGGAGTAGATAAGAATATCATCCAAGAAGATGATAACAAATTTGTCTAGGTAATATTTGAACAATCCATTCATTAGACACATAAGAGTAGTAGGTCCATTTTTCAACACAAATGGCACCACTACAAACTCGTAATGGCCATACCTTGTCCAAAACGTTTTCTTGTTAGTGTCCTCTTCTCTTATTCTTTATTGATGATAACCTGATCCTAAGTCAATATTGGAAAATATCTTTGATCCCTTTGAATGATAAAAAATATCATCAATCCTTGGAAAATTGTACTTTTTCTTTACTATAACCTTATTTAGTTGTCTCAATTCAATACATAACCTTAGAGTTCTATCCTTTTTATTCACAAAAAGCATTGAGGCACCCCAAGGTGAAAAACGTGGGTGCATGCACCCTTTCTTAAACAACTCTTTTAGTTGCATAAAAAACAATTTCAATTCATGTGTTCTCATTTTGTAAGGAGTTTTGGACACCATGGTAGCTCCAGGAATCAAGTCAATATAGAAATCCATGTCTCTCTTTGGTGGATATCATGGTAATTCCCAAAACACATCTTTATATTCCTTCAAGACTAGATATTCTTCAATATTTGGCACTTCATCTTGGTTATCTCTTTCATGCGGGCTACATGTATTTGGAACCCTTTTCTAGAACTTCCTTTCAACTACAATGATGAAATATCTCTAACTGCCTTTAAATTTCTTGAATTCCCTTCCTCATCAAGACATGTGAAATCATTGTTGTACCAATCTAGGATAACATGATTCTTGTCCAACCAATCCATACCAATGAAGTAGTGATATGACCCTAATGGTATGATGTTAAAATATGCTTTAATGTTGATGCTCACTCCATTCATGTTCACTAGGAAATACTTGACTAACTCATTGATTCTTCTCTTGGTTCTAGTGGCTAGTTGAAAACTAATATTCACACACACACACACACACATATATAACTAGTTCTATAATCAATCAAAATAGCTAAGGGTTGATTATAAATCTTACCTTCCACCTCAATCATGTGGGATTGATAGTATTATGTCACTGTATCCAACCTGTCATTGTCACTGTACCATCAACCTGTAACTGTCACTATACCATCAACCTGTAATTGATCACCAAAACTTGTACCATATTATGCATCAATTATGTACCAACAAATGTAGTATAACATGCATAAATGTTAGGGACCTAACCTCCCTAACCCCTCACGTAGGTAGAATAATATAATTCCTTGTAATAAAGGTCAATATTAATAAGGCCCAGCAATAAGGAATAATAAGTCAAATGTAAGAATACCTAATAGAAGCTTCTTCTTCTAGAAGAATATTCCTCTAAATTGTTCTTTTGGATAGATAGATTTAGTATAAATAGAAGTAGAGGGTATGAGAAATCTTGTCTTGGATATTATTGTAATAGAGCTATGATCTGCTATAGGTTTCCCCCTCGAAGTGGCAAGTGAACATTGCTATCAATAATCAAAGTTCTCTTTCTCGTGTTATTCTGGTATTATTATGGTATTGTTTTAGTTATATCATTGTTTCTCTTCCATTTCTAGCTAAATATTTGTGTTCTGCATACTAGTTAAATCTGGAATATTGCAAGTGGTATCAAAGCACATTCCCTGGTAGAAAATTGTGGGTTAAATTTTTTTAGGGTAGAGATGTATTTTGGCATCTTAAAGCTACAAATATTTGTCCTTATGTGCATAAACCCGCAGCCGGGGAGCTATAAATGCATGAAATGCAAGCGGTACTCAAGTGAACATTTGTTGGCCACCCTTGTAACCCCTGTTGGTACCCCTTCGAGTGGTAGTGCATCAGAAAACACCTATATATAGATCGGCCTAGATTTCCTGAATCCCTCCATAGATAAACCGATCGATCTCTTGACTGTTATAGTGCCACCGAGAACAACACTTGGGAAGATACTCTCTAGTACATGGGTAGTCAGGTAGTACGACTAAGGGCACAATCTAGCCTCCTTATTTAGTGCCATGAGATATTGGGTCGAGTACTACCGTTGGACCCCGCACGTATATCAAAGAGATATAACAAAGGTAAAACCCTTGTCTGTAGAAACCCTAAATATCCCACCCTTGGGGATGGAAACAAAAAACATAACAGACAAGATATATTGATGCGCAAGTGTGCCCTATGCATTCTCGTTGCGAAATTACTACACATTTCTTCCTATTAAGCATTTGGGAATTTTGTCACTGTAGTATTATTCAGGCTGGAGTATAAATCCTCGAGACTTATCCCACTGGTTTCTTCTCTTCACTCAAATTCCAGTGATACCTCTCATTTTAACCCATTTTTTTCTTGGACCCGACTCGTCTCTAACACCCTTATTTGGCTCCTATCGCTTTGGATCCCCCTTTTTTGCCCTGATCACAGTGGTACCTATCATTTGACACCCTTTTTTCTCCATGGTCCCACCCACCCCTCCAGACCCCTTTTGTTTCCCCTATACCATTTTCTTGCTCCTTTTTCCAAATGACTACCACACGAGCCCAAGAACTCAATGCCTTGATTTCTGAAAACCATCAACACAAGCATGACATCAAGCATCTCAGTGCCAACATTAGCTCCATCAATTCAACTATTGAGATCCATAAGGACCAATTTTTCCACATCAAATACCTCTAGGAACAATGTTCCTACATCAAAGACCTCAAAGAACACTTCCTGGGTTGTTCCTCGAACCCTTCCTCTTCTGAAAAACCATCTTATCAGGATGACCATGACTCTTCCCATTACCAAGGCCCTTATACTGCCCACTTTTCCTGAGACCTCTACCCTCCTAGAATTGAGGTAAACAAATTTTATGGCTCAGATCTTACAGGCTGGGCCACCCAAATGGAACATTATTTTGCTTTGAATGGCATTACTAATGATTTAGCCAAGCTTCGTTATGGTGTCCTATATCTGGATCCAGAATGGTGGAAATGGTGGAAATGGAAAAAAAAGGCACACCAAGGGTACGTTGCTTGGACAGAGTTTGTGGCCAAAATTTATAACTACTTTGACTCTGACACCCACCATTTAGGATGATTGACCAAGTTAAAGCAATTTGGGACAATGGAAGCCTTTATTACCACATTTGAGCACTTGGCTTTTAGAATGGAAGTCATGTCAAGTGCTTTCTTTAGGGAATGCTTTATCAGTGGCCTCAAAGATTAAATTTGTTCCCATGTTCTCATGGAACGCCCCTAGACTTGGTTGGAATATACTCAATGAGCCTAGGAATCCCAACACATTTTCTCCTCCCAAACCCGCAAACCTTCCTTTCCTCCTCTCCCTAAACCCATCAATTTTTCTCCTCCTACAACTCCCCTCCAGATCTAGAAATTAGCTAGGGCTAAAATGGTTGAAATTCAACTCAAGGGTCTTTGTTATAATTGTGATGACAAATATTTTCTTGGGTACAAGTGTAAGGAACAAAATATTTTTATGGTTGTGACTGAGGATCTGTCTGAAGAAGATGCAGTTGTTCCGCCTGTGGAGGAACTACCCCTTCCATCTGACCTCACCCCACCCTCTGACCCACCCCAAGTTGACCCAGTGATTTCACTAAATTCCCTCACTGGCTTCTCTACTCCCCGGACTCTCAAATTAATTGGTTACATCAAAAATAGGAAATTCATCATCCTTGTGGATAATGGTAGCACCCATAACTTTATTCATCGCCGCATTTCCCAAGAAGTAAATTGTTACATCTGTGCCATCAATAATTTTCAAATCATTATTTCCAATGGTGGTTCCATGAAATGTGGAGGACGATGTGAAAATGTGCGACTCCAAATTGGTCAGTATCATTTGAAATCTCATATGTTTGTTATAGACATGGGTGGTTGTGAAATTGTTCTTTGTGTTGAATGGTTACACACTCTAGGCCCCATTCTCATGGATTTTAAGGACTTAACYATGCAATTCCAACARGAGGGACACAAGTATAAGTTCCAAGGCATCATCGTAGKCTCCCCTGAGATCATCAGTTCCCATTGCATGGAAAATCTCCTCAAAAAAGGTCATTTGGGAATTATATCCCAACTCCACTCCATTCATGTTGTTGAGACACATTTTGTGAATCCTGACCTCCAATC
Organism: Picea mariana; assembly: GCA_032191745.1. NCBI lineage: Eukaryota > Viridiplantae > Streptophyta > Pinopsida > Pinales > Pinaceae > Picea > Picea mariana. The sequence goes on along the minus strand of JASDQU010372201.1, from coordinate 109,230 downwards.
TATCCTCTTCCGCCACCAAGTTGTTTTTACCACCCCCAAAGAACTTCCCGCTTCCCTTGGCATCCATGATCATTCCATCCATCTCATCCCAAACAGTCTTCCCCCCAATGTTTGGCCTTATCATCATCCCTTTGCCCAGAAGAGTGAAATTGAGTAAATTGTTCATGAATTACTAGAAGTCGATGTCATACATCCTTTTACTAGCCCCTATTATTCCCTTGTGGTCATGGTACTCAAGAAAGAAGGTACTTGGCGCATGTGTCTAGATTTTCGTGCCCTCAACAAACTCACAATCAAATAAAAATTTCCCATTCCTGTCATTGATGACCTCTTTCATGAATTGAGTGGTTCTTAGTACTTCACAAAATTGGATCTACATTTTGGCTACCACCATATCCGTATGAAAGAAGAAGACATCCCCAAGACTGCATTTCGCACTCATGAGGGTCATTATGAATTCTTGGTAATTCCCCTTGGATTTTTTAATGCTCCTTCCACTTTCCAAAGTCTTATGAATCATGTCTTCCATCCTTTTCTCTATCATTTTGTATTATTTTTCTTTGATGATATTCTCATCTATAGTAAAACTTGTTCATCCCATCTCTCCCATGTGAATCAAGTTCTCCATTTACTCTCTAAGCACCAACTTTTCCTCAAACAATCTAAATGTGCCTTTGGTGCCTCAGAAGTGGAACACCTGGGTCATATTGTCGCCAAGGATGGTGTCCAAGTGGATCCTAAGAAAATTAAACCTATGCAAGATTGGCCTCACCCTAAAACTCTTAAGATCTTGCATGGTTTTCTGTGTTTAATGGGCTATTATAGGAAGTTTGTTCAGAATTATGGAAAGATTGCAGCTCCTCTCACTTCCCTCCTTAAAAAGATACTTTCACTTGGACTTCAGCCAAGTATCATGCCTTCCAAGCCTTAAAATATGCTATGTGCTTGACCCCTATCCTAGCACTCCCAGACTTCACAAAGACATTTGTATAATGTGATGCTTTCGGGAAAGGAATTGGAGTCGTCATCATGAAAGATGGTAGGCCCTTTTCCTTCACTAGAAAACGAATTTCAGAGTGACATTTAGGCCAATCCATTTATAAAAAGGTAGCTATTATTCATGTTGTGGATCTCTGGTGTCCTTATTTATTGGGTCAATGATTCCAAATCAAAACTGATCATCAGAGTCTCAAGTATTTCCTGGAACAACGAATTTCATCCATGACACAACAAAAATGGGTGACCAAGATATTTGGCTATGTTTATGAGATCATTTACAAGAAAGGCAAGGAAAATGTAGTGGCTAATTCTCTTTCACGGAAATATGAAGAAGACGGTCCCTTTTCTCTCTCTCCTTCATTGTACTAGATTGGCTCAAAGATGTTCGTCAACAATGGTTACAAGACCCCAAACTTTCTAGCCTGCTCCACCAATTGCAACACAATTCTTGAGTCTCTCCAGGGTACTCTTGGCATAATGAAGAGCTTCGCTACAAATTTCATTTGTATTTATGCAAGAAATCCCAACTTAAATCCACAATGCTTTCTGAACTTCATGCCTCACCCATAGTTGGGCATTCAGGATTTACCAAAACCTATGAACGGGTCAAACATTCTTTTTTTCTGGGAGGGTATGAAACATGACATCCACACCTTTGTGGTTGAATGTGAGGTCTTTCAATGCAACAAAAGAGAAACTATCAAAGCTCTGGGAACAGTCCAACCACTGTTGATTCCCCCTGCTATTTGACAAGATATTTCTATGGACTTCATTGTAGGATTACCTAAATCGGGAAATAAGTCAGTCATCATGGTGGTCATCGATCATATCTCCAAATATGCTCATTTTTTTCTCTTCAACACCCATTCACAGCCGCCACAGTGGCTCAAATATTCATGGATAATATCTTCAAGATTCATGGCATGCCTAATTCTATTGTCTCTGACAGAGACCCCACTTTCACCATCAACTTTTGGCAAGAATTTTTCAAGCTACAGGGAAACCAATTGCATCTCATCACTGCCTATCACCCCCAGATGGATGGTCAGACTGAAGTTGTCAATAAGTTTTTGGCAACATATTTGAGGTGTTTTTCATATGAGTGTAAAAATAGGTGGGCTCAATGGTTACCCCTAGTTGAATGGTATTACAACACCTCTTACCATACAACTACTCGCATGACTCCTTTTGAAGTAGTCTATGGTAAAAATCCTCCATTATTTCTTTTCTATATGTCAAGGGTCTCGAAGTTTTAGGAGGTTGAAAAAAATATTACAGTCCGTGAGGCTATTCTTTGTGCCCTCAAAGCCAATTTGTTCATGGCTCAGGATCACATGAAGAAAAAATTAGATCAAGGTCATTCTGAACACCATTTTGTTGAAGGGGACCAGGTATTTCTTCGACTACAACCTTATAAGAAGACTTCACTCAAAGCTCAACACTGTCAGAAAATTGCGTCCAAATTTTATGGTCCTTATACAGTGCTCAAGTGTGTGGGATTGGTGGCCTATCTGTTAGCTCTACCCAGTCAGTCGAAGCTCCTTCCAAATTTTCATGTTTCCTGCTTAAAGAAGGTGATTGGTACTACGTGCCAAACTCAAACTAGTCTCCCTGAGTTGGATGAAGAAGGTTCCATATGGTTGCAACCACAAGTAGTCTTGGCCCAGAGAGAGCGTCGTCTCTATCAATGCACCATCTAGGAAGTGTTAGTCCAATGGAAAGATACCCCTCCAGAAGATGCCACCTAGGAGCTAGCCACCATCCTACAACCATTCCCTCATCTGAAGCCTTGAGGACAAGTTTGTTCTTCAAGGGGGCGGGCATGTTAGGGACCTAACCTCCCTAACCCCTCACGTAGGTAGAATAATAATAAGGCCTAGCAAGAAGGAAGAATAAGTCAAATGTAAGAATACATAATAGGAGCTTCCACTTCTAGAAGGATCTTCCTCTAGATTGTTCTTTTGGATAGATAGATGTAGTATAAATAGAAGTAGAGGGTATGAGAAATATTGTCTTGGATATTATTGTAATAGATCTCTACTCTGTTGGAGGTTTCCCCATCGAAGAGGCAAGTGAACATTTATATCAGTAATCAAAGTGTTATTTCTGGTGTTATTCTGGTATTATTCTGTTATTGTTTTGGTTATATTATTGTTTCTCTTCCATTTCTAGCTAAATATTTCTATTCTGGATACTATTTTATATCTAGAATATTACAATCAATCATGTACCATAAGATATACCATAACATCGATCATGTATCAAATTTTACCATATCATCAATGAAGTGCCTCAAAGAACCAAAGCATATGCCATCATACATCAAATGTATACCTCAACCATACATCCACATCTCATAGATATGTCTCTAATGATGAAATATAATAGTCATGTCATAACCAGATAAGATAGTATACCTCAATCAACCATGTATCCAAGATGTACCTCAATCATATACCAAGCAAAATATACCTCAAGCATGTACCATACTATAACCAAGTATAACCTTCACAACAAGAACACAAGCATAACTATACCTTTATAGCTAACCTGATACATTGTAGTGCTAACGTGTAATCTCTCCTATGACCTCAGGGACCTAGTACAAGAATTACCCCCAAATTTGTCTTGTCCTCATGAGACGAAGACATGATGTCATGCGGGGCCTCTTCTGACAAGAACTGTGCAACCTGGGGGTATGCCTCATGGGACACTAGTAGTCTAACCCACAAGGTTCAACTAAACTAGGGTTTCCTAAAAATATTTCCCTTTTCACTGCAACCCAAAAAATCTTACACTTCTCACTTGTCGTTGCCCTAGATTTCACCGTCACAAACTTGCCAAATTGATCACTAGTTCACTAGAATATGTTCAATAGAATAAGTGATTGAATGTACTTGTGAATGACTCCTTGAGGTGTATTTATACTTTTTCAACTAACCTCTCTCCTTAATCTTAGTGGTTTCTAGACATATTTTGTTACAACAACTTTACCCTTACATTAATTGACATGCAACTAACTAAGGGTTTCTTGACCATTCTTCGGGGCTTAGAGCTTCACAAGGCCATAACTCCTCAACCGCGAGGAATCACGTGGTGTACCACCTATCACCAAAAATGGCATGACGAGTAATATCCATGCATGAGTGAGTTACATGTATTTACACCATCCTTCATGACTTTTTTCCTCGATCAATAATGGGTTCCATAACCATACCTTTGGGGCTACAGAAATTGTTGAAGGGTTGACGTCAATGACAACCAATATTTCAACAATACCCCCCTTTGGCATTGATGGAAACAATGATGGCATGGTAAAACTCATGCTCCCCCTATGATCATTTCTCCCCCTATGATCATTTCTCCCCCTGTGACCATCGCTCCCCCTATATCGATGCATTTGTTTTTTCTCTTTGTTTCCATGCATCTGTTCCTTCTCTCTCCCATTTGACATTAATGGAAAAGGGTAATTCTCCTTGAGGCTTCTCCCCCTATCTACAAGCCTCTGCTTTCTTTTCATGGTGCTTCCTTGTTGGTTGTGGAGTATGATTATGTTCTTGATTCATAAGCTTGTTTCAACTGTGCTTAGACCCCATTCCCTAATGGGGGGGATTTCCCCCCTAGAACTGTCACCAGGGGGTCCAAAGCGGGTGGAAAAAGTATTTGTATCCCCCCTGGCAGGGGATTCGGGGGTAGTGCCCCCGAAGCGAAATATTGGAAAAAAATTCCTTGTAAAATATTGTAATTTTGTAGTCAATCTAGACCATTCACTATAAGGTCACAAATCTGATGGTAGAATTTATTTTTAGGGTTTTTTTCCCTAGAAGGAAACCCTCTCTTATGAGAGAATTGTATTGCAGTTGTATATATCTATGTGATTATTGTATTCTGAGAAATGAGATTGTGAGAGAAAGAAGAGGAAGTTACATCGAGTGTGTTGTAGGTTGTATTTCTTTATTTTGTTGGATAATAAAAAGGAAGGACCTGGCAATTTCTCTGGTGGACATAGCCCACACTGGGTGAACCATGTATATCTGTGTCTTTATTGTATTATGCATCTTCTATGTTTTATTTACACATTTGTAAGTCAGTATGAAAACATTTATACAGACACGGGGATTTGAAATTTGGCAATCAATTATAGATGGATACAAAGAACCAATAGTTCCATTGACAAATGAAAGAGAAACAAAACTTGATCAAAATAATTCCAAAGCCACAAATGCACTTCTGAGTGGTTTTTGTGAGTCGGTATACTCCAAAGTTATACATTGCAAATCCTCTAAAGAGATTTGGGACAAGCTTCAAAATATTTATGAAGTAGATTCAAAATTCAAAGCAGCAAAGCTTCAAACTTACAAAAGTCATTTCGAATAACTAAAGATGAAGGAAGATGAAAATATTGCATCTTACTTCTTATGAGTTGATGAAACAGTAAATGCAATCATAGGATTGGGAGAAGAAATTAAAGAATCTGTAATTTTTCAAAAGGTACTAAGATCTCTTCCTATGAGATTTGATCCTAAGATATCAGCACTAGAAGAAAGAGTAGATCTAGACTCAATAAGAATGGATGAAATACATGGAATATTCACAACATATGAAATGAGAACTGCACAGGAAAATCCAGATATATGAAGAAACTTTCAAAGCACCCAAAAGTTCAAAGCAAAAGGGAAATCAAAAGGAAAAAGAACATAGCAGCAGCAGTGACATTTCGGAATATGATGAAGAAATGGCCAACTTTGTCAAAAGATTGAACAAGGGAACCAATGATGGATATAAAGGTAAGTTTCCATTGATTTGTTTTAATTGTGATGGTATTGTTCATTTTTCTAACAAATGTCCTCATAACAAAAATAAAAGGAATGATGAAGATTACTCAAATAGAAAACAAACATATAAAGGAAAAAGAACCACAAAGAAAGCTTTTAAGAAAAGATTATGCATCAAAGAAGACATACCCTCATCAGATGAAGATGAAGTCGGTGATAGTGAGACGGAAAGAGTTATATTCATGGAAGTAAAAGACTCTGATAAAGAATACACTAAAGAATAATATGTAGAGGTAGAAGTTGACTACCAAGAAGAATTGTTGTGTGCCATAGAAGTTATAAGAAGAGAAAAGAAGAAAAACAAGAAGCTACAAGCGAAACTAGACAAGAAAGAAGACACTCAAGAACTAGAACAAATGATAAAAAATTTGAAGGTTCAAATAGAAGAAGATAAAAGAGTTGAAGAAGCACTCAAAGAAAAGCTATAAGAAAGAGACGAGATCATTGGAAATTTGGAAGCAGAGATTCTCACATTAAAAAAGGATCTTGAAGACAAAAATATGTTGAACAGCTCAGAAGTTTTGGATAACATTATCAACAGTCAAAAGCCTCATCATGACAAGTCTGGACTTGGATACAATCAGACATAAAAGGGATCAAGCTCCAAAACAGTAAAACAAGAAACATATCCAAAAAACTATGCAGAAAAAATCAAAGGGGATAGGAAGACCTACAGAGAGATTACAGGGACACTCCTCCACTGAGAAGATTCAGACTTTAGAATCAATGACTAACAGAAACAGATAGGCCTCAGGAAGAAAAAGGATTCATAAGAGAAACTCCTTTCAGAAGATATTCAACTCCCAATTATCAAACTTGTTAAATTTTTAAATTAAAATAAAGTACCAAGGCAAGTGTTTCTCTTCCCTAGGTGCCTAAGGGGGAGAAATTGCCGAATATGGGTCTTAGTCAAATTAATTTGTGAGATGCAAATTAAAATATAAATTTATGATTAAAGTGAGGATGAGTGAAGAGACACCAAATCTCAGCCACCCATCTGATCTAATCTCAACTGTTAGATTAGAAAACTCCTCACCTTCCCTCATGAGGTTGATTAAGGC
>JASDQU010372201.1:47805-58541 GCA_032191745.1 Picea mariana | reverse complement strand
GTTATGTTTAGAACCAGTTGGGAACCTTCTCCATAGATCAGGGATCTGGTGATGAGAAAAATAATTCGAGCACAACAGCCTCCTAATCTCGAATGTTCTTCCCCTTATTCTTCTCAACGGGCTAACAACTGACTCAGATTAGGGAGCGCTCCTTCAGAAGGGTTCACAGAGCGTTGTAGCACTCCTTGGCAAGCCTTGGGGTAGCGCCAGCGCTCTTAAGATGGACAGCGCTCCTCCAAAAGGGTCTGGGGAGCATTATAACGCTCCCTAAGACATGATAGGGGAGCGCCAATGCTTCTGCAGCTGTATTAGGGGAGCGTTCCCTCTCCAAACCTCAGTTTCAGAGCTCCTTTCAGGTGTCAAGATTCATTTGATCCCAGTAAACCAGTTCTCTTCCTTAAAATGAGTCATATGATGTGTCATAAGTGCTCCCTTAGTGTCGTTATCATGGCATCATGTCTGAACTCTGTTTGCGACACTAGTAATCAACTTGCGACACTTGCGAAAGCTGACAGGAAGATGTGGCACTTACGACGATTGATAGGGACAATGCGACACTTATCCATCTGAACAATTTTGACGTGTAACAACACAGTTGCACGACAATAGATCTTGTATGTTCTGTTTTTGTTTCCGTCCCAAAGGTTGGGGTATTCAAGGGTTCTACAGAAAAGGGTTTGCCTTGTGCTATAGTTCTATGATATATGTGCAGGGTCCAACAGTAGTACTTGGCCCAATGTCTCAGGGCACCAACTAAGGAGGCTAGATCGTGCCCATAGTTGTACTACCCGACTACCGAGGTACTAGAGAGTATCTTCCTGAGTTCTATTCTCGGTCGCACTATAGCAGTCAGGTGGCCAATCGGTTTATCTATGGAGGGCTTCAGGAGATCTATGCCAATCCGTATACAGGTGTTGTCTGATGTGCTACCACTCGAAGGGGTACCAATAGGGGTTACAAGGGTGGCCAAAAGATGTGTGGTTAAGTAACACTTGTATTTCCTGCATGTATGAATCCCCAACCATGGGTTTATGTGCGTAACAATATATCTATGTAGCTTAAAGATGTTGAAATACGTCTCTACCCTGAAAAAAAAATTAACCCACAATTTTCTGCCGAGGAAGGTGCTCTGATACCACTTGTAATATTCCAAATATAAAATAGTATGCAGTACATAAATAATTAGCTAGAAATGGCAGATGAACAACAATATAACCATAAAAACACCAAAATGATACCAGAATAACACCAGAAAAATACACAATAATACCAAAATGATACCAGAATAACACCAGAAAAAGAACTTTGATTACTGAGAGAAATGTTAACTTGCCTCTTCGAGGGGGCAACCTCTAGCAGAGAAAATCTCTATTACAATAATATCCAAGACAAAACTTCTCATACCCTCGACTCCTATTTATACTAAATATGTCTATCAAAAGAACAATATAGAGGAAGATCCTTCTAGAAGCAGAAGCTTCTATTAGGTCTTCTTACATTGGACTTATTCTTCCTCTAGCAACAAGTTTGTCTATCCACTCTTTCGTATAGGACACGGGTTACATATTTTCTCTCATTTGTTGGGTGAATGGAAAAGTGAGCAAGCCTTATTTCGAGGCCTTATTAATATTGACCTTTATTACATGGAAATATATTATTCTACCTACGTGAGGGGTTAGGTCCCTAACATACTAGGGCATATGTCCAGAGATTTTTCATACCAAATAATAAATATTCTAGTGGTGGTGACCTAAAGTCTGTGTTTCCTTCATGTATGTACTTCTTGTGTTTCTTTATCTTTCATCTACAAATACTTATATGTTTAAATTGGATATCAAATAGTCTGAAATTCATCTGAAAACGATGCTTTAGATTCAAGCAATTTGAACATTCTTTTTCCTTCTTAACTCATCATAATTCATATTTTGCTCTGAATGTTTTTATGTGTTTTTCTCTTTATTCCATCATATATTAGCAAATTAAAAAATTGAAAGATCATCACCTACCTAGCATTTGCTTCCTTGAGATTTCTACCTACCAGACACTGTTTTCATTTGCTTTCAAAGATTGACTCCATTTCCCAACAGGTTCCTTTCCTTCTTTCCAACAAACCTTATAAAAATCTCTTTCAAAACCTAGCTATTGATCCTCAAATAAATCTATCTTTTAGAGACCAAGTGACAAGAGAGATACCTCTCTGAACTGAAAAGGCTAGTTTTAAGTTATAAAGTGGTTTTGTGGTTACCTTTGTTAGTTGCCTCCTCAACCAAGAAATTTACACAGTGATAACATTTTTGGTGCCATTTCTGGGGAACGAAAGTGAAATATTCCCTGGGAGAAATGAAAAAGTTCATATTTGAATTCTGATGGTGAATAGAAGCCAAACACATGAAGGTTGTACCATTCACCCGACGACTTCAGTTTTAGACAGATCCAGAGCTTAGATTTTTCATGGCGACTCCACTCTCCAAATATTCATTAGCCTAAATAATTTCATGGTGACTCCAATGGTTCAAGACAGATTCTCAATCTGTGAGGTATGCACCAATGAATCGTTCTCGTATACCTGGTTTTCCAAATCATATGCCTTTTGTAGATTGGCAAACATATTTGCCAGAATTCAAGCACGAAAAAGGTGATGATGCTACTTTGTATCTGATCAAGTTTCATATGCACATACGTAAGCTAAAGGTTGAGCTTCATGAAGATTGTTTAATGAAAATGTTCATGACCACTTTGGAAGGAAAGGAAAGATCATGGTATGAAAAGTTACCACCAACTAGTATATATTCCTTAAAGGATTTTCATATAGTATTTTTTGAGCATTTTAAGGAATCTTATCCATCTTTGTTGCTGGTTCAAAATTGTTGCGATCATTTTAAAAATTTCATTCAAAATTTAGAAAATGTTTATGAAGATGATGTATTTATGGATGATGAGATTATAGAGGCCTTTCATGAGAACCCTTTTCATTATCATGAAGAAAAAGTAGAAGATAATTGCCATAATATTCAACAAAATTTTCAGCAGAATATAGTGCCTTTCTTAATTGTCAATAATGAAATAGATGAGGATCTTAGTATTCTAAGTCATATTCTAGCCACTGAGATTGATGATAATGTTTAGCAGAATTGTTAGATTTTAAGTGACCAAGATCTGTCTTCACATCATGCATATTCTGAATTTTTTTTTCAAGAAGCATCTTACCAAAATTAGTTTGTTGAAATCGTATACATGGAAACTTTAAGCAGTGAACCGTCACATGATATAGAATTTCAGGAAAATAATGAATTAGTTTATGACACTTGTATCTCAAAGGCACATGAAGAAAATGAAGAGGGAATTGTTTTCCTCGATTCTCTTGAAAGTCAAGATCATATTTTTGTTGAATCATATGAAGGGTCAATTTGTGTTGCTCCTATTACATGTGATGTGGTTGCTTTTTGTTACACATACAAATCCCTCACTTCGATAATGTCACATTCTCATTGTCATAAGTGTTTTAAGTGTCGCAAGTATCTCATTCTCTTCATGTAGGTGTCACATCGCAAATGACACGATGAGAACACTTGATACAACTCCTAAAACATGTTAGAAGAAGAAGCCCCATCATTTGACAATCAGAACAAAGTGTTTTTCTATGGGAATTGGTCATCTTGATAACTTTTAGAAGATCACCGCTCCCCTCCTCATATGCAGGGAGCGTCAACACTCCTTGTCTATATATAATGGAGTGTTGTAGCGCTCTGTTTCCCATTGTAAGGGAACACCGAATTGGTTGAGAAAATCTTGCAAGAAATCCCTTTTTTTTCTCTAAAGACATCTATGGATGGATCGAGTTGGTTTGGCTTGAATCTAACCCCCATGCTGCATTTAAGGGAGATATCAAACTATTGGATTCATATTCTCAACTAATCCCAAATATAACCAAGGTGGTTGAACCTCTCAAAGCTTGCCTATAAATGGAGGAATTCTCATGGTGAACAAAGGATGAAAATAATCAACAAAGCATTGTTATTCTGATCGTGGATCTTTCAGGAAACGGGTTGGACAAGGAGGACTTGGAGAGGGTGTTGAAACATCATATGAAGATTATAAGTGTCTCTTTAGAGTTCTCATCAATATACTTGGCCTATTTCCTTCTAGTATGTGTTTACATGTGCTTGTATATGCTTGTTTTAATCGTTCATAGATAGATTGATTTTGTCTAATCCATTAGATTAGGAGATAGTTGTTTGTATCTTGTCATCTATTGCAGGTACTAATTGGAACTCGTGGATTGGAGAAGCTTGGAAAAACTTTGAAAGTGAGGTACATCATACTATCTCTCCTCTCTTTTTCGATGGACATAATTAATCTATAGGAATGGTAGTGTCCAAAGGTGGTTTTATGTCTTGGTAGAGGGGACTATACTCCAAGGGAAGATTCATCTGTCTGGAGGGGAATTATTCTGTAACAGAAATTGGCGACTCCACTGGGGAAGAAATTTTAGTTTTTGTTCTTTCCCTAGTTTTTCCGTGGATCTTTCCTATCATTAAATCTCATTTGTTGATTTAATCTATCCTTACATATTTTCATCTTTGCTAAGTTTTCTTAAAGAGTCTCTCATTGAATTTCCCTGAGTTTTTCTAAAACTTTTCTCAGAACTAGCACCCTCTCTAGTTCAAATTAGAGCATTGATAGCTTGATCAACACTCCCCCAGAGTGCATTAGGGAGCGTTGCAACACTCTGGTGCCTTAATTACTAGAGGACCGATTTTTATTTCTTTGAAAAATTGTTGATTGTTTGCTTGCTGGGCATAGTTCTTGGGTCTTTCTCTCTGGCTCAAATCGTATTCTATCAGATCTTGTCTTCTGTTTGAATTAAAACTTGTTTATTTTCATTATTATAGTCTTAATTGAGTTTGTGTGGTCTTTCCTTATTGAAAAATCAACCATTTTCTCTCATTTCGATCATCTGATTGATTATAGGTTTTCATAAGGAAAGTCATTGACATTAGCATTGTGTTCTTTGTCTTTTATCCCTTACTCAAATCTGAAAGGCTATCAAGTCTGTTTTTTTTCTTTTTTGGTGTTTTTCTTTGAGTGGATTGTTGGATTACTGAGAGGGGGGGTGAATCAGTAATAGAGAAATTATCCTTTTTAACCAAAAAACGCAAGTGTTATATCAATGTAGCATTATCATCCAATAGTTGCAGAGTAAATAAATAATGAACAAATGAGAAATCATACACATACACAATACACCCATGTTTTTACATGGAAACCCAAAGTGGGAGCAACCACATAATGTTTTTTCTTATATGTATTTAAGAATTACATTCATTGGAAGCAACAAATTCCTTTTTTTTCCAGCTACAACTGGAAGGAGGATCCAACCCCCTAGTTTCTTAGGCTACAACCTGAAGGAATCTCCAACTCCCAAATTCTCTGGCTACAACCAAAAGGAGGCTACAACCCACTAGTTTCGCAAGCTACAACCTGAGGGAAGCTCCAACTCCCCAATTCTATAGCTATAACCAGAGGGAGGCTACAACCCCCTATGTTCTCTGACTACAACTGGAAGGTGGCTACAACCACCTGTCCTTTCCCTATACAACCACCATGATGTAGAAGTAGAATGATGGAACCACTGTCACACTATCAGTATGAGATATACTGTTGTAAACATGTGCCAATCAACCTGTAATCAACCTATAACAAGCGGTACCAATAACATGTGCCAACATGTACCATGCATCAACCTGTACCTCAACCTATACCATAAACAAATGCATCAACCATGCACCAAACCTATCACAACAACCTGTCCAAACAACCTGTAATCAACCTGTACCATAAACAAGTGCATCAACCATACACCAACCTGCACCTCAACCTATACCATCAATGAGTGCATCAACCATGCACCAAATATGTACCAATCATGCATCGAATACACATAAACTATGACTCATCAAGATGTACCAACATCATCAACTATACACCTCATGTATGTGCCAACTCATCAACTACTTGTCTCAACCATGTACCCAACATGTACCTCAACCAAAATCTCTCATCAATTTCATCATCCAAATCTGATTTGTAACTTTGTAATAGACCTGGTGTATATGATCACATACCTTGTTGAATTCTGGCTTATTCTAGAGAGAGAACTTGTAGAGCATGCCCCACATGAAATATTTGTTGTATGGATCTGAAAATGGTACATAGAATAATACAGACTGTACTCTAACCAATACATTTTGTCTTACTGAATTTGGATATGTTATGAAGAATTTATGACGTTTTTACCTAAAACACTTGTTTTAGACTAGTTTCAGGACTAGCCACAAACCCTATTTTCCATGGAGTGTAACTCCCAAAATACAACGACCCACAAGATGAAATTTTTATCAAAACTACTTGGATATGTTTCCTCAATGACCGCCCAATTTCACGGTATGAATCATTCTAGAAAAAAAGTTATTGAAAAAATGGTGAGATGACCTGAAAATAACATACCTTAGAAAGCATCATCAAAATAATTTATCCTCCCTTAAATTTCGGCCTTATTTACTTCACCTTCCTCTGAAATTCGGCTTAGATCTCCTTTGGTTACCTCAGTCACTTGTAGATATTCAATATTGTCAAGTGTGATTAAAAATGAGAGACCCTTGCCTCTTATTTATACTTTCATGTAGCTTCCTCTAGGGGTTACCTTCTAACCATCTTAACCCACTTTCCTTATTTTAGGGATAACCCATTTCTAACCACTTGTCCACTTAGTAATTTATCCATTAACTTTATTATTTAAATAATTTCTTTTGTTTCCACTTTGACTTATAGTAGACTCATCACTTCACTTTATTATTTAAATTACCTTCTAACCATCTTAACCCACTTTCCTTATTTTAGGGCTAACCCACTTCTAACCACGTGTACACTCATGAGGGTTCTCCAACTTCACATGGCCATAAATTTCTTACCGTGAAGAGTTATGTGATGTTCCACATACCAATCGAAATGACATGGCATGTACTATCCATCTAGAATAGTATTACTTAAATATATCAAAACTCATACAATTATCCATCAAACAAACTTGGGTTTATTACCCAAAACTTTATGCTACTAGAATTTCTTCAAGGATTGACATCAATGAAAACCAACCCAATTAATCAACAATCTCTCCCTTTGGCATTGATGGAAACACTCTGATGCAATACTGAATTCATATCACTCATGCTCCCCCTGTGACCATCGTTCCCCCTGGAACCATGCCTCTGTTCTCTTTCTCCAAGCATTTACCTTTGCATATGATAAATGTTATGAACATAAAATATACATAAATAGATATTCATAATAGTTAATAATGAAAGGTCATGTCTCAAAGGACATGACTATTGGTAAAGGGCACCCCTGCGTGGGTATATAAATAAGCCCTCATTCTCAATTGTAATCATCTATCTATCTATCTATCTATCTATCTTATTATTCATTCTTATTACATATATATTTGTCCATATGGATTTGATTACTATATTCCAAATATTTTGGATAATTCTTGTGTGAGAGAACTTTGTTCGTCACATTTGGTATCAGAGCTGCGGAATATAGTGAAGGGGAGTGGGGGAGGATTATGGGTGTTATCGAGGGAGGAAAAAGGGAAAATGATATTTTATATAAGATAATTAATTATAAAGTGAAAGGAGTATTTTAAAAGTAAAAAAAAAATTATTCCAAGGAGAAATAAGTATTCAATTATATATATATATATATATATACTATAAAAGTTTAAACTCTTTATATTTAGTCAATTTGACTTTGGATTTTTAAGGGAAACTTTTAATTATATATATTATTTTTAAAGTTTCAAAGTATTTTTTTTGAAACAAAAGTTTTAAAGAAGGACAATAAAATTCATTTACTATGGAAGGATATCAAGATAACTTAGAAATGAAATCACGAATATTGGAAGGAGAACTAGGACATTATAAAGAGAGCAATCAAAAATTACAATTTGAAATTGAGAAGAAAAAATATTTTAATGGGTTAACACAGAAAGATAATCGCTACTTCAAAGAATGTATTCGGGAACTCATTGCACAAAATGAAGAACTAAAGACCGAAAGACAAAAAATGGACCAAGACTTACTAGAACGAGATGAAGAAATATTACGATTAAAAAATCATAATCAAAATTCACTCGTTAAAATCAAGAAGTCAAAAGACAAGAAGCAAGGGAATACTAATTCAGAACAAGAAAATCGAGGTCTCAAGGAAAAATCAATCGAAAAGAAGGAAGAAATTTCCTGCCTAAGGAACCTTAACCAGAAGTTACTTGAACAAATTAAAACCTTAAAGAACGAAAGAAAGGAGAATCTAGAATCAGAAAAAGACAACAGGTCAAAAAATAAGGAAGAACTTTTACGATTAAGACGACATAATCAAGATTTATTAACTCAAATTAAAAAGTTGAAGCATGATAAGAAGACTTTACAAGGAAAGCTAGATTGCAAAACATCATCAGTCGATAAGGAAACGATGGCAGACCTAATCATCCTTACAACTCAAAAGGTGGCAAATCCAACTGATGTAAAGAAGTTTTTAAATGTCGGGGTACAAACAAGCCAACAATATGAAGAAAACTCAATTTCAAAAGTTAATCAAGAAAAAGCTACAAGTATACGAAGTAAGGATCAAGTTACAAGGATGCCTTATCAACATCCTAATCACAAAAATCGATACTTTAGCCGATCCTTGTATCAACAGAAACAAATGACCAGTATGTCGAAAAATATTACTTTAGCTACAAGTGATGCTCAAAATAGAAGTTATCATGGGAGTTGAAATACATCAAGTTCTTTCCAAGAACCCTATAAACTCCCCATGCAAAAGATCGAATTAGGATGGGTAGACTCCTTTACAATGTGAAAGTTATGCTCAACGCTTAGAAAATCCTATTGTCTCAAGTTCTCAACGATTACTAACTCGATAATGAAGAATCAGGCGACAATAATTACAATCTAGCGCAAGAGATACGTCTTCCATAAAGTATGCTTTGAGGACAAAGCATTTTTAAGGGGAAGGCAATGTTATGAACATAAAATATACATAAATAGATATTCATAATAGTTAATAAATAATAATTATTAATAATGAAAGGTCATGTCCTTTGAGACATGACCTTTNCATAAATAGATATTCATAATAGTTAATAAATAATAATTATTAATAATGAAAGGTCATGTCTCAAAGGACATGACTATTGGTAAAGGGCACCCCTGCGTGGGTATATAAACAAGCCCTCATTCTCAATTGTAATCATCTATCTATCTATCTATCTTATTATTCATTCTTATTACATATATATTTGTCCATATGGATTTGATTACTATATTCCAAATATTTTGGATAATTCTTGTGTGAGCGAACTTTGTTCGTCACAATAAATCTCTCCCTCTTTGTCATCAATGACAATGGTATCTTTCCATCCGGGGCTTCTCCCCCTAACTGAACTATCCTTGGGGATACTCCCCCTGATTGAACTCTTCCTGAAACTGATCCCCCAACCTGAATTGTCCTCTTTATGGTGCTTCCTCGTGTAAATCTAGGACATATAAGATAAGCATTCAAAAGCATTTATTTTGGAGTATAAATTACTCTGAGTCTATGGTGAAAATATTCAAAGGCTTCCCTTGAAAGCGGTTTTGTAAAGATGTCTGCCACTTGTTCTTTTGTGCCCAAATATTCAACTCTGATGTTCTTCTCTGCAACCTGTTCCAGTAGAAAGTGATACTTTATTTGAATGTGCTTCATCTTGGAATGCATCACTGAGTTCTTTGAGATATTGATGGCGCTTATATTATCACAATATATTGGAATGGGTTCATCATACTCAACATGTATATCTGTCAAAGTTTGTTTCATCCATAGAACCTGACTACAACATCTTGCCGCTGCAATATACTCTAATTCGACTGTAGATAAAGATACTAATGATTGTTTATTTCTTATCCAAGATACTAAACACTCACCCAAGTAGAATGTTGTTCCACTGGTTCTTCATCGGTCATCAATGAAACCTGCCCAATTTGCATCTGTGTAGGCAATAAGTGATAGATCCTTTCCTTTTGGATACCATAATACAAACTCTTATGTTCCTTTGAGATATCTGAAAATCCTCTTCACTACTAATACATGTGATTCCTTTGGTGCTGCTTGAAATCATGCCACATGTCCAACTGCCCACATTACATTTGGTATGGATGTTGTCACATATAGTAAGCTACCGATCATTGACCTGTATTTCCTCTGGTATGTAGACTTTGAATCATCATATTTTCTCAACTTGCAACTCGTTTGCATAGGAGTGGTATCTGGTTTGCAATATTCCATTCCGAACCTTTTTAACATTTCTCTGATATACTTAATTTGAGAAATAAAAATTCCTTGGTTACTTTGACGTATTTGAAGACCCAAAAAGAAGGATAGTTTTCCAAGTAATGACATTTCAAATTCATTTTGCATATCGTTTGCAAATTTCCGACTTAACCTGTCATCAGTACTTCCAAAAATAATATCATCAATATAAACTTCAATTAATAAAATACCATCTTGAGTTACCTTGATGTAGAGGTATTGTTTGCACTTCATTTTCTCAACCCTGCCTGATGTAGATATTTATCTAGTCTAGAGTACCATGCTCTAGGAACCAGTTGTTCAATGTAGACCTCTTCTTCAAGTTCCCT
>JASDQU010372201.1:20917-47687 GCA_032191745.1 Picea mariana | reverse complement strand
TATCATGAAATACTACTACAACTGATTAATCCATCATATTGTACTTCTGCTAACTGAATGCACTGAATATGTCTACTCAAATTCTGCAAGTTGCTCTAAGGATGGTTCTCTGGTCTATCTCAACTACTGCATAGACTCCCCTTGTCTATTATTATATTATCTGGGAGTCTCTAAGATGGATGGCTCAGAACAATTCCTTCTCTAAAGTGTATTCATCATCATATTCATTAGTAGATTCATCATCTCTATGAGATCTGACTTCTTTCTTTCTGTATGTGGATTCATCTTTCACTACAATGCCTGAAAGTACAATCTCTTAAACATGTTCCTTATTTACACGTCCTTCTTTTCTTTCAGCTATTTTCCAAACCTTTTTGTATCTGACATCTTTCTTTTTCTCTGTAGAATTTTCTTCATTTTGTTTTATTGCCAATCTTATGATCTCTGGGACCTAGTCTTTGTTCACATGTTCTTCGTGTTTTCTTATCCATACTTTATTATATTTGATATCAATGTTCTCTTTCATGGAAGTATCGATCATGCTTCTACAATCACTAGCTATGTGTCCATAGTTATGAAATTTGTAACATTCAATGTTACATGGGGCCACATAAGCATTTCTTTCTTGAACATTTCTTTTATAATCCCTACAATCTACAACCTTATGTCCAAAATTAGTACAATAAAAGTAATGACCATAAAAGAAATTTTCATACTTGGGAGTGAATGATCTTCTTTGTGGTGTAGTCCTTTTGAATTTCTTCCTTGACTAATCATGATCATGATTGAAGCTTCTTTGTGGCTTGAACATGGATGGTCTTCTTGAATATGTATCTTCAATAGTTTTCTTAGATTCTAGTTGACCATGATTTCTTCCATTGAGTACTTCTGCACAACTCTTTCTATTTTCTTCATTCTTCTTTTCTAGCAACCTAGAGTGCTTCTCTTCATTATCTTTAATTGATGTGGATGTTTCTTTCTCTTCAACGTTCTTGTTGAGCTTGATGATTTTACTTCTCAATGTGACAACTTCTTCTTCAAGCTTCTCAACCTCTTCTTCTTTCTTCATTATTTGAGACTTCATGACTTCTTCTATTCTTTTCGCTTCTTCAAGATGGATTTTTAATGTGATTATTTCTTCTTCAAGTCCTTTCTCTTCTTGACTAAACTTTGCCTCAAGCTAGTTTAGAACATTAGTTCTTTCCTTAAGGTGATCTGTCAATATCTTCTCTCTCATTTATGCTTCTTCCTTATGTGTTGTTGTGTTGGCTTCCAAATAATTCTTTTGATATTCAATATTTTCTTCAATCTTTTTGGCTTCTTCTAGTTGAGCTCTTAAGTTCTCGATGACCTGTTGGGATTCTTAAAAAATGTGAACACTTTCCTTTTGTTTCATCAACTCTTTCTTGAGTGACTTGTTTTATTCTCTTTCTTTTCTTAGTTCATATAAAGAACAAATCAATTATGCTTCATAATTGTCTTCCTTTTCAATTAGTTTTTCTGTCTCATTTTCTTCATGGCATTCTATTTCAAGATGTCCACATTTTTCACAATTAAAGCAAAACAACATACCTATGTTGATTATGTACTCTTCATCTTCTAAATATATTTGACATGGTGAACATATTTCTTCTTGATCTGTACCTGCATCTTCTTTGGCATTTTCTGAATCTGTGATGGGTGAATAATATATGTCATGTAACTTATCCCAAAGTTGTTTGGATGATGAAAATTTACCAAACTTTTCTCTTACCGGATTAGGTAATCCTTCCCAGATGAAATCCATTGCTATTTTTTTATTCTTCTTCAATTCCTTCTTGGCTACATTCTTTTCCCTTTTTGAACTATCATATCCTGTAACTACTGATAGCCAAATATAATACCCCTGTGCTTGTAAAAATACTTTCGTCCTTCCACTTCATAACTCATACTTTAAACCATTCTAACCATTAAACAATGGTACTCCATTCTCAGAATAATCCATGATCTCCTTCCAGTGGTTAAACTGTTTCATGAAGGCACCCGCTCTGATACCAATTGTTGGATTACTGAGAGGGGGGGTGAATCAGTAATAGATAAATTATCATTTTTAACCACAAAATGCAAGTGTTATATCAATGTAGAATTATCATCCAATATTTGCAAAGTAAATAAACAATGAACAAATGAGTAATAATACACATACATAGTACATCAGTGTTCTTATGTGGAAACCCAAAGCTGAAGAAAACCACATAATGATTTTTCTAATATGTCTTTAAGAATTATATTCATTGGAAGCACCAACTTCCTTTGTTTTCCATTTGCAACTGGAAGGAGGCTCCAACCCCCTAGTTTCTTAGGATACAACCTGAAGGAAGATCCAACTCCCCAATTCTCTGGATACAACCATAAGAAGGCTACCACCCCCTAGTTTCTCAGGCTACAACCTAAGGAAACTCCAACTCCCCAATTCTTTGGCTACAACCAGAAGGAGGCTACAACCCCCTATGTTCTCTGGCTATAAATGGAAGGTGGCTACAACCACCTATCCTTTCCTCATCCAACCATCCTGATGTAGAAGTAGAATGATGGAACCACTGCCACACTATCACTGTGAGATATACTATTGTAAACCTGTACCAATCAACCTGTAATCAACCTGTAACAACCGATACCAATAATATATGCCAACATTGTAATATCCCTAGGTAGAACCCCAGTTGTAATTATGAATTGTAAACATGTTTGATAGGCTGGTGAGCCGAGTTATTATAAGCTGGTAGGATTATGTGTGTATTAGGCCGGAGAGCCTAGAGGCTAAGGCTAATGGGCCTGCTTTTGTATATGTAATTATTCAGATTATTAATAAACAACATTGCTACATGTATACCTACCACGAAGAAAGAGTATGGGGGACTAATCTCCACTAGGTAGGGAAAAGGAAGGGGCTAAGTGTTTAGGAATAGGGGCTAAGCTAGAGGGCTTACCTCTAAAGGAATAATATTATATTATTATTTCCTAGAGGCTAAGGTTTGTCATAACCTATGTTTTCCTAAGTTCTTGGGAGGGGAACAAATGTTAAGTGGATCTCATGCAGCTTCAGGAAGACATGTGTCAACCTAGGCGCATGCAGATTTATGTGGGAATTTCCATCATTGTTGGGGGTTCATGAACCATGCTGGTCATTCTTCCCAAGTGTGCACACACTCATGCACTGAGCATGACCTCCATTATCGACCTCTAAAAAAGCACACACCTTGGGAACCTGCAATTATTCTCGAGTTATCCTATGTATTTCCTGTGAATCTCGACACACTTGTATTTTCCTAAGCCCGTGTCGTGTCTTAACGATTAGCTGTTGCTGCTAATGTATTTCCTTGGTTGAGCATGTATTTATGCCATATTCTATGTCCTTAATCATTTTCGGTTGTTTCCATCACCTATGCGTTAGCCAAATTTTGTTGTTGTAGATGCTAAGAAGATGGATTTAAGAAGCAAGTTGTTAGGCTTGTGAGCAACTCTCTCCAGGTTAGAGAGGTTTATGGAGAAGTGATTTCTCTCATAGGAAGTCCAATAGCAACTACATTACTTTGAGACTTTTGGTCTAGCCTATTGTTGAAGACTTGGAAGGGAGTTGGATAGCCGATTGACTTGTGATAGTGAAGGTGTACACTCCTGAGGTGGGAAAAGCGTGTGGGGAATGAGGATCTATGGGCTATGGGCGTAAGTGGCTCCTAGGAGAAAATCCTTCCTAATGTACTGTGTGACTTCCCTGTCGACCTTTCCCAGTCTAGGAATCCCTTGCCTGATGGAGTTTAGTCCTAGCTCGGTTGACTCATTGTTGAGAGTGATAAGAAGTGCATTTTATGGCTGGGAGGTTCGTGGAAGGTTTGCATGCAGTTGATGTACTTCAATTAAAAGATAAGTACCCATTTATCTGTTCATTTACATGTTGTGTGATTGTACATGCTATAATTATGAGTATTGTCTATATATGCTATTATATTTATGGGTTTTTCCTATGATCACTGCATGTATGCTTTTACTGTTATTTCCGCATTAGTTTGTGTATTAGCAGAATATGTTGTTTGTTTATGTTTATATTTATAGGAAGATGATAATTGTTATTTCTACGAGGTAGCATGGCTAGGCCTGGGTGGCCGTGGGGTGTTACGAAATGGTATTAGAGCATGAAATTTATTTAGGTAGCATTACTCAGAAGAGGTTGGTGGTCGGGGACGTTACAAAATGGTATCAAAGCTATGGTTTCAACAATGAGCCTAGATGCACCCTGAAAGTGGAAGTTGAAGAAAAGGTTTCCGAAAGGAATTGTTGTCGAAATGGACAAAATTGAATTTCAAAGCCCAGTTTTCGACATTGAGCCTGAATTGGGCCATACAGGTGGTTATGGGATCAAAAGATTAGAGAAAATTATTGTCGAGAGTGACAAAATTTGAATTTCAGAGTGTCCCAGAGTGCCAGGAGAACACCTTGGTCATGTTTTGAAAGCTCAGGAAGTATATCGGTTCAAGAAAGACAACATAGATAGGAGACTGTAGTAACCCTGGGTTTGGAATCACAAGGTTTGGAATCACAAGTTTTGAATTTGGGCTGTAGGATCTGTTCGGGAGAGGAAGAATCCTTCACAACTGTCAAATTTGGAGAAAGGTGCATGAGAATTAACCCTTAAGCACTTTGGAATTCATGACTTTGGCGAAGTTTATGTGTGATAGAGAAAAAGGGGACGAAGCCCAAAGTTCCAAAGTGGATCTACACCGTAGATCTGGGGAAAAGTACTTGACCATTGGATTGGCCGAAGACAAATCAAAGCCTTTAGATCAGTCTAAGAGCAAGAGGTAAGGTGTTGCAGTGAAGAGAAAATCTCAGTCGTCAGATTTGAGCATAAGTGGTTTTCAGCCGTAGATATCACAACATTTCATAAGTTTGACACTTCAGGAGAAATGGAGTGTGATAGAGATAAAAACTCCTGAAGTCTAGATTCAATCTGGACCGTCCAGTCGAAGGGACACATGTCGACAGATCAACTAGTTTGGAAGTTCGGCGTTCGAGAGAATTAGAGTGTGCTTGTGTGAAAAGTCACGAAGCCCGAAGTCCCGAATCCGAAGAACAAAAGCGATGTGGCATGATGACATCACCTGGGGTGATGTGGACCCTTCCTAGACATACCATGTTCCACCACCTTAATTTTTGACAATTGTACCATGTGGACCCCAGAAGGTAAAGTAGTTCGGAAGTTTACCGTTCGGGAGATTTGATGAATGCAAGTGTAAAATATTCTGAAGCCCAAAGTCCCGAAGTGAAGTGGACCTCTCCTATTTATGCCACATGTCATTTAGAGTTATACTTTTGATGACCTTGTTGGACCAATAGTAGTCTGACCAAGAGGGGCATGTGTCACCATCTTATATGATGACAGTTGTATTACGTGGAACCAAGAAAATTTAAGAGGTTTGGGAATTCGATGTTCAGAAGAAATGGGAGAAGAAGGTGTGAATTTATCCAAAGCCCGAAGTGGTGAAGCTTCAGAGAACTGAAGTAATAAATCTCCAGAGAGAAAGATGGTTCGGAAGTCCCCCAGTTTGATGTTTAGGTGTTATAAAGTTAGATTTTGAGGAAATATCCGAAGTCCCAGAGCCCTAAAGTTACGAAGCTCTAGGAAAACAATTGTTCGACAGTTCGACATTTGGAAGTTAACAAGTTTGTGGAAGTAAAAAATTTTGAAGCCCGAAGTGTCGAAGTTCCGAAGCACCAATGTGACATGGACCTAACCTATCCTACCACATGTCACCAACTTTGTGCCTTTGACAGGCCTTTAGAACCAATTGTGGCCTAACACATTTTTCTCGTCGGTGGGGCCACATGTTACCACCATAATGGAATGACAACAAAGCTAAGGAAACCACCAAGTTCAGAAATTTGGCGTTTGGAGGAAATGTTAGAAGAAGTTGTTAAAACTGTCGAAGTCCGAAGCTCCGAAGAGACACCAGTTTAGTACTTCATAGGTTTGGTGTTTGGGGAAATTACAGAATGAGGAGGTAGAAACATTCAAAGTCTGAATTTTCGAAGTCAAGAAACACAGGAATGATGGGCCTGCTGATGTCACCTAGGGTGATGTAGAATGTCATATACATGCCATGTGTTCATCTGTTTCGTGTGTTTGAAAGTTCATTTGTTCCAATGAGAATATAGCATGTGTCAACAACTAATTGGGCCATGTGTCACCTTTGTATTGTTGACACATAGCACCTCAGGTGCACTATATTAAGTGGACCCCAAGAAGTGAAAAAGTTCAGAATTAAGGAGAAATTGTGCATGTTCTTTAAAGAACCTCCAAAGCCCGAAGTTCTGAAGAATGGGATAAATGGGATAAGCGCCATATTAGTAAGCACATGTTTATATATTGAGCTCACATGGGGTTTAGGCTAAAAATAAAGGGGCTAATGCTGAAAACAAAATTGTTTTAAAGAAAGAAAGAGCTTAGGAAGGAAGTCCATGGGGTTTTGATTGTTCGAACTTGCATCAAAAGTGACAAAGAATGTCTGGGAACCTTATGAGTGAGTCCAACGAAGGTCCAAGAGCTATTTTAGCTCCCAGAAAGGATAATAACTGCACATGGATTGCATATTCATTGAAAAGACAATTTTTAACTGTCCATAACTTTCTTCTTAGGATTCAGAATTGAGCTAGGAAGCAATCAATGGAAAGGTCTTGGAAAGAGGATTCTAGGTATTCAACCATAATTAAGGATTGAGCAACTTAGATCACAGGAAGTTAGAAAGAAAATTGATGGTGACCATAAAAGGAAAATTGTTCCTATGTTACCAAAATGGTATAATATGGTTCTAGATAACAAGAATTTTTTATATGCATGTTCATGGATGTAATGGTTACATTTAAAACAAAACAAAAAGTCATAGAGATTTCTACAGATCGAAGAAAGAAGGACAGAGACAATTCTTCATTTTGCATTGAAATATTTAAGAAGTTATTGGATCAGATGTTGGGTCCCATAAGCAACATGGAAAACCCAAATGAAATTCTGGCTCAGGGAAGACCTGTTCTATACAGATTGATATATCAAAATGCTAGTATTTTGATAAAAAAATAAGAGAGACGAAATGTATGCATGGAGAAAGTGACAACATCTCCAAATATCATTCCTACATATTGGAGGTAGCACCTCCATTATTGCTAAAAAAGTGCGCAATGGAAGCATGGTATGGAGGTCATAAAATATGGCATGATATAAGTTGATTTTGCTAGTCAGGTTGAAAAATCAGATGGGTCAAGATAGAAGAAAGTAATAATTCTTCAAGAAAATCCAAGTGCAGATATAATCAATCAAAGAAAAGGCTAAATCAATTGATTCAAGAAAGAAATTGGTGTTAACTATCCCAGGTTACTCAGAGAACATGTTTGGAAATATAATCGGGTCATGAAGGAGTTGGATAAGAGGGATCCAAGTAATAGGGGAATGATGGAAATTAATATCAGCCTAATATGTCATTGAAAGTATGCAAAGTAGACAAGGAAATATTCTTGGATGGATTCAAGTCCTTGAACATCCTAAGATAATGGAAGAAGAAATGAATCTATGTAGAGAATTAGTAGGGAACCATGAAGAAGAAAATGGTTCTATGCATGGTTTTAAATGCAAATGAAATGGTTCCTGACAAGAAGCCATCTTAAGTGGCATAGAGCCATGGGTAACATTTCTAGGGGGTGGAAGTATCACTTGAAATTATGATGGTAAATTAAAAGTAGTATTAAGTACTTTTAATTAATTCTATGCAGCTAGCGAAGGAGGCATATGTGCATCCTTACATTATGCGAGAGATTAGCTATGCAAGCCAAGTTTGAAGCTATCTGGTAAGGGGAAGAGAAGAGTAAGAAAACTCAAATACTAAAGTATTCAATCAGAAAAGGGCTGAAGTAGTTCAGTCCAAAAATAAAATGGATGTTGAAGATCCAAAGTCTATAAGACAACATGATTGGAATTATAATTCGTCCAAGTATGAGTTGGGATAGATGGATCTAGAAAACAAATAAAAGTTGAAGGTTAATGTCATCATTAGTATTTGGCTGGAAATGCAAAGGTATCCTAGAGTGATTTGGCTAGAAAGTGCTCAGGGAAGAAATAATCATGCACAATGATTATAGTGAAAGCACAAGAAGATTCAAGAATCTGGAAAGAATTGAATACTTCTAGGATCATCAATGAAAAGTGTTACAAGGAGATAGAAGTTGTTGCAATTTCTATGGAAGCAAGTGTGTTATGGCTTGTTGGGACAACCATAAAGAGAGAATGATTGCATGTTTTCAAGTGTTGCTGATGATGTTGTTGCATATGGAAGGAAGCAACATAAAGCTGGAATGTTGGCTATAAGTTTGATAAAAGAAGCATGAAAGCTTCTACTACCATTAGCCATTCAGGTAGAATCCAATTTATTAATGGCGTGCATGAATGTATGAGTTTTTATTACTCTTATTGCATAATTGTTGAAGGGAATTTAGGTAAGAATTTCCTTAGCCAGAGTTATTTTATAAAATCACATGATTATATTAATTGAATGCATACCACTGGATGTGGTAAAGGCTAGAGGACTTTATTAATTCAAAGATTCTTAGTTTTTTGAATGCACACACTGACATAGTATAATGTCATGTTGATTTGCTTATGGAGTAATAACCAAAGAAATAAAAGATAAGAACTTGTTATAGAAATGAATGCCAGTAAAGCTAGCCATGTATGAGACCAGAACATGGTTGGATATGGAAAGGTTATGAACCACACAGATACCAAAAGATTCCTACTTTTAAATAAAACTTGGAATGCAACCTTTTTGCTAACACTAATGAACACCACATAATTATATTCTTGGTGTAGTGTTCGGGTCGAAAAGGAAGGAATCCAATTAATTGGGAAGACAATAGTAAGTGTGTGGATAATGTGTTAAGACATTGACCAAAATTCCAACTTATGGATGGTGAGATACATGACTGAGATAAAGAGCATTATGTAATTCAATGCAAGATGCATTGAGAATTGCACTTATGCATAGTAATTGATATAATTGTATACTTGAAGACATTTGTAGAATGTGTTTTGTAAGTACATGCATATATATTATTGCATGAAAATAATTATACTAGCAGCTGAAATGTTGCTAACTCATGGAGTTGAGAACATTTCAGGAGCTGTTAGACATTGCAACAAGAAAGTTGTAAGTCAAGTAGTCACATGAGCATTGACTACATGAAATTTTCTATTTAGAAAAGAAGTAACAAACTTACTGATATTAATTATGAACAGGTTTATTCATAGAACGATAATTCATTCTATCTAATAAATTGTTTTGTAGTTGTGATTGAATTGTTAGTTATAGACAATTATAAGAACACTTCATAAGGTTTTTGTATATATTGCAATGAGAGTATGATGTACAAGAAATACTAACAATTTGTTGGCTGAATGCAAGATAAAAGCATTGCAAGAAAATGGTATTCAACAGGGTGCTTGCTGAAAACCACAAGGAAGACTACCTTCCTACTATTGCGGAAGCCATGAAAAATTATGAAATAGAATTTCATAATTTGGAAAAGTTGAATTCCTTAGGAAAATAATTTGATTTCTAAATGAATTATTTTATGTTCTCTCATTATAATTGCATGTGTGTGATGTAGATGAGATGATATTGATTAAAGTTGGAATGTTGACTACAAAGAGTAGCTCGGGGAAGATGTTGATTGGAGACAATGAATCTTACCCTGTGGATCCCTGATGGATCTAGGTGTGTGTACACTTCTCCTTGGGTTTTCTTGGAGAAGGATGGAGCCCTGGAGGGAGAAGTGTGGGGATAGGTTCCCCGATATGAGGCCTACAGGGTACCTGGAGACCTTTGAGGGAAGTTGGAACTCTTGGATCCATGGTGCTCTAAGACTTCCTGATCCGACCTGTTGCTGAAGCCCAAGAAAATGGAGGTGTAGCAGTCGATGGACTTGTGATAGTGAAGGTGTACACTCCTGGGGTGGGACAGACATGTGGGGAATGAGAGATTGTTGTTGGAGTGTTGCTGAGGTTTGGTACCTTGGCCTAAACCATGTTGATATGGATTGTGGACTGTGGATATCTTGGGAATCCATTTCCCTGATGGATTCATAGCCTTGCTCAGGGGTGGAAGGTCTTCTCAATTAAAACATAAGTAACAATTCTCTATTCATTGTATGTTGTGTATGTTATATACATGTTATAATGTTATTAGAATTGCCTGTATATATATTGCATGTATGTTCTAATGTTGCTTCTGAATAAATAGGTGTATGAGAAAAGTGTTTACGTCTGTGGAGTCATAGCCCCTGCTAAGAGGTTATTAACAATAAGATCTAAGGTTGGGTGGAACGTCATGGATCTATATCCAGTCGGTGCTTTCAATGAGGTTTAATTGAAGCATGTAATAAGGAGAAATGAGCTAAATGCTTTTTTGAAGCAGCTCTATGGAATAGAGCAATTGAATTTCAACTATAGTATGAACACCATAATTGGTGCTTGAAAGTAGAGCACCAGGTGGATAACAAGCTTCCAATAGATAAATCTTGGAGCCTTTTGAAGAATTTTTGAATTGTATATGTATAAACAAGTTGCACTGAGGACAGTGAAAAAATAAGGGGAGGGGATTGTAATATCCCCAAGTAGAACCCCAGTTAGGCTGGAGAACCTAGAGGCTAAACATGAATTGTAAAAATGTTTGATAGGCTAGTGAGCCGAGTTATTATAAGTTGGTAATCTTATGTGTGTATTAGGCTAGAGAACCTAGAGGCTAAGGATAGTGGGCCTGATTTTTTATATGTAATTATGCAGGTTATCAATAAACAACATCGTTGCGTGTAGACCTACCACGAAGAAAGAGTATGGGGGACTAAGCTCCACTAGGTAGGGAAAAGGAAGGGGCTAAGTGTCTAGGAATAGAGGCTAAGCTAGAGGGATTACCTCTAAAGGAATAATATTATATTATTATTTCCTAGAGGCTAAGGTTTGACATAACCTATGTTGTCCTAAATTCCTGGGAGGGGAACAAATGTTAAGTGGAGCTCATGCAGCTTCAGGAAGACATGCGTCAACCTAGGCGTATGCAGATTTATGTGGGAATTTCCACCGTTGTTGGGGGTTCATGAACCATGTTGGTCATTCTTCCCAGGCACACACAAACTCACACACTGAGCATGACCTCCATTATATACCTATGAACAAGCACACACCTTGGGAACCTGCAGTTATACTCGAGTTGTCCTGTGTATTTCCTGTAAAGCCCAACACACCTCTATTTTCCTGAGACCGTCTTGTGTCTTAACGGTTGGTTGTTGCTGCCAACACAGTTCCTTGGCCGAGCATGTCTTGCTGCCATATTCTATGTCTTTACCCATTTTTAGTTGTTACCATCATTTGCGGATTAGTTGAATGATGTTATTTTAGAGGCTAAGAAGCTGGATTTAAGAAGAAGGTTATTAGGCCTTTGAGAAACTCTCTCCAGGTGAGAGAGGTTGTTGGGGAAGTGAGTTCTCTTGGAGGAAGTCTAGTAGCAGCTACAATACTCTAGGACTTCCGATCCAGCCTGTTCCTAAATCTCTGAAAGGGAGGTGGACAACCGATGGACTTATGATAGTGAAGGTGTACACTCCTGAGGTGGGAAATGCGTGTGGGGAATGAGGGTTTGTGGGCTATGGGCGTAAGTGGATCCTAGGAGAAAATCCTTCATGTTGTACTTTACGACTTCCCTGTCGACCTTGCCTAGTCTAGGAATCCATTTCCCAGTGGAGTTTAGTCTCATCTCGGGGGTGACCCACTACTGAGAGTGATGAGAAACGCGGTCTATGATTGGGAGGTTCGTGCAAGATCTGCACATGATTGGTGTACTTCAATTAAAAAATAAGTACCCATTTCTCTATTCATTTACATGTTTAGTATTTGTAAATGCTATATTGATGAGTATTGCCTGTATATGCTGTTATCTTTATGGGTTTTTCTTGTGATTACTGCATGTATGATTTTATTTTTATTTCCACTTTAGTTTGTGTATTAGAAAAGTATGTTGTTTGTATATGTTTATCTTTATAGGCAAATGATAATTGTTATTTCTATGTGGTAGTATGGCCCAGCCTGGGTGGCTGGGGGTGTTACGAAATGGTATAAGAGAATGAAAGTTTCTTTAGGTAGCGTTACCCGAAAGAGGTTGGTGGCTGGGGAATTTACAAACATGTACCATACATCAACTTGTACCTCAACTTGTACCATAAACAAATGCATGAACCATGCACCAAACCTGTACAAATAACCTATCCAAACAACGTGTAATCAACCTATACCATAAACAAGTGCATCAACCATGCACCAACCTGTATCTCAACCTATACCATCAACGAGTGCATCAACCATGCACCAAATATGTACCAATCATGCATAAAATACACATAAACTATGACTCATCAAGATGTACCAACATCATCAACTATACACCTCATGTATGTGCCAACTCATCACTTATAGTACACTCATCACTTCACTTTATTATTTAAATTACCTTCTAACCATCTTAACTCACTTTCTTGATTTTAGTGCTAACCCACTTCTAACCACTTATCCACTTAGTAATTTCTCCATTAACTTTATAATTTAAATAACTTATTTTGTATCCACTTTGAATTATATTACACTCGTCACTTTACTTTATTATTTAAATAATTTCTTCTTTGCAACCACTTTCACTACTTTGACCTTTTGAGTCTTCTAGATGACTCATGAGGGTTCTCCAACTTCACATGGCCATAACTCTCTAACCGTGAGGAGTTATGTGACGTTCCACATACCTATGGAAATGGAATGACATGTACTATCCATATAGAATAGTATTTCCTGTAAATATATAAAAACTCATACCATTATCCATCAAACAAACTTGGGTCCATTACCCAAACCTTTATGCTACCATAATTTCTTCAAGGGTTGACATCAATGACAACCAACCCAATTAATCAAGATGGATAGTTTGTTCTTTTTTAGTCTCTTATTGACTGTTGAGAGTGTCTTTGTTTGTGTACTTTTGCTTCCTCTTTTCAAAATTACAATAGTGAAGTCATTTTTCATTATTAGTGAAAGCACAAAGCATTGGACGAACATCTTAATTTGCATTTGCAATCAAACTAAGAAATACTTGCATACATTGGTTTTAGATATTGGAAAGGATTTCTCTATAATTTGGCAATGATTTGAATTCTTGCTGAGGATGAAATAATATAAAATGTTTCATTCTTGAGTGTTTGTTAGTGAATGAAAATAAAATCTTCTCCTTTCCATAGTTAGAAGTTCATTGAAAGGAAAGTTTTCATCTCATTATTTTCATATTTTTTGGAGTCGAGTATCAAACATCATCAGTTTCACTATCACTCACCTTTATGTAATGAACAACCATGAAAATGAATGCTAATTAAAATAAAACTAAAAACTTTTATTTTTAAGATCATTACACCAACAATAGACTAGGACTAGATATTTGGAATAGGCTGTGAGAATAACTCTCCAAAGAATTCAAGACAAACACATAATCTTGTGATAGGGAGAGTAAATCCAATTTTAGTATAAGCATATATGGGATCCCCCTCTCACATAGGGGTTAAACACAAGGTCGCGTTCATGAGAGAAACATAGATTATCTCTTCGAGGCTTAACCGTTCATAGTAGTATGATTGTATATTGGGGGTTCTTCTTGAGGCTTAACTATTTTCATTTGGTCTTGGAGCTTCGTGAATTCCGAATCCATTTGGGGTCCTCTGGAGTTTACCGGTCCACTTGTCCTCATTTCTTTTGAAGAATTTTGGACTTAATATCCTGCCCATACGTTTAGACTCTATTTTTTACTATACCCGCCCAAAGGATGACTATGAGTTGGTATCCTTAGTAGCCACACTATTTAGGGTCCTTACATGAGGTCATGGTTAAGGGAAGTCTTTGCTATACATGGAACAGATGTTGGTCAAACTCACTCGGGATCCTTGGAGGGTAACCCACGGGTAAAACCGTGAGGAATCTTGCACCAAGGTGTAAGTCTGTTAAGCAAGCCGGAAACATAACTGATCCACCCACTCACATCATAGACCCTTCTCAATTTGATCATGCGACGTTGGATTGAATCACCAACTAGTATGTTCATTAAGAAGAGGCATTGTTTACTTGTTGGTTTTCTAGATTTTTTTAGCGAGTGTTGTTTGTTCTTTAATTGTCCTTAAAAGTTGATACTGTGAACGATAAAGGTCTTTGTATATCAGGTAGGATGCAAGGGTTTCCTCTTGAATATTATGAACCCATACCTCCTAAATCACCTGAACACATTTACCATGAAGAGATTGAAAATCATTCAGACGCTGGGAATGTTGCTACTCCTTTGCTAGCGAATCCCGAGAGAGATTTAGTTACGGTTGAGGAAGGTTCCACCCTTCCTGTAAACCCAGATTTTCCCATTCCTCTTGATCCACTCATGGTATGACTTGACTCCTTGGATAATATCATAGTAGAGGATCACCCCATCCTACCATCAAGGCCATATAATCAACTAAATATGCAACCAATACAACCAAATTTTAATGAAGAATACACTACTCCTATCTGTTTTGCTAAAATGGTAGATTCACATCAAACTCCTATTCATTTGATATGGAGAAATCCATCGGGATGAGACCTTTATGAAAAAATTAATTTTAGCTGACCACCCTTTGACCCTCCACATGTCTCTACCACCGTCGGTGTATAGGTAGGACCATCAGGTCATCCCATTAGCCGTCCTGTCGAAACAATAGTTAATATTGCTACCACTTCAAGGAATTTTCACAATGAAACATGAGTCGTGTCACCTAGTCATGTGCAAAGAACCCTTATGGTTACGTCTACTATTCCTCTTCAAACTACAACTTCTTATACTCCACAGAATATTTTCGGGACATTCGCATCCCGGAATGTAAAACCTTTCCACACACTTAAACCCAACTACGGTTCAAATCCCTACTAGGGGGAAACTTTCCACCAACATGCAAATNAGGGGGAAACCCTCTCTTACTGGTCATACCCCCATTTCTACCCAACCAATGGAAGGGGGATCATATCAAAATATTTTCACCAGAAACCCCCCATAATCCTAGGGACCACCCCAAGGAGGTCATTTCCATCAAACATATCAAGGAGGGACATCAAACCTTACCCTGCAAGGAGGAATTCTAAATCCCAATCCTTCCGGACTACATTCTGAACAACCCTTCCTATGGGTCCTGAATCCAGTTGGGGTCCTCAAGGTCAACAATATTTTCCTCCCAAAGGGCCAAATCCTTAACCTCCTCAAGGCCAACCTAGTTACCCTCCTGAAGGGTAGACTGGTTATCCACCTCAAACTAATCAAGTGAAATTATATCCTCCCCCGGGTTACACTAGTTATCCTCTGAGGTCCAAATGGGTTTCCCTTCTACTTTTATTCACATTCCTCAACAAATGAATCCTACCTTTGCTGGTCAACAACAATAGCACATGGGAGGGCCTGTTGGATATAATTATCCACCTCAACCAATTTACAGCCCTACTGATGTCCCTATGCCACACCAGTATCATCCACAAGTCAATCGAAAAATATTGTTCTTAGCCACTGTAGATCTACCAGATCTGTCACGATTAACCACTGATCCCATATTACATTCTCCTTTTTGGCCAATTATTCCTACTAAGTTGCCTTCCTATATTTTGAAGTTTTACGGTAAACCAACTAGTGAAGACCCTAATAACCACGTTATGACCTTTCATCTATGGTGCTCATCAAATTCACTAGTGGATGATTCTATCTGATTACGTCTTTTTCAGCATACACTTATGGGTACAGTGACTAAATGGTACATTAAATTAACACACATAACTTTTCAAGATTTTAATTCACTCTCCATGGCTTTTCTTACACACTTCCAATTACCTATCTGCTACGAAACCGACACAAAACGTTTGACCTCCCTTCGTCAGACCAACTTCATACATATCTATGATCATATTCATGAATGGAGATGACGATGACAGTTGATCAAAGCACCCATTCCTGACCAATTGTTGGTTGAATTGTTCACAAAATATCTTTTGCCTCCAATTTCTCATGAAGTAGCCATTGGTGGTGTCATTACTGAACAAGAATCCATTGCTCATGCCTAGTATCTAGACTTGGTTTATTCCCAATATGGTACTTTGTATGAATTGATTCCAAACTCTCCCCATCCATCAGTTAATTCATCAAAACCATCCTCCACCACTCATGCAGATGGAGTTATCGTTTCCATCAAAACCCAATCCAGTTCACGGTCAAATGTCGTGACCAATCATTCAATCACTGCCCCTGCTATTGGATCAAATTCACTCTCATCAAAATCCCCCCCGACTGAAATATCTGAGGTAAATACAATTCAATATGATTCTCCACGAAAGTCAGATGGGAAGAT
Organism: Picea mariana; assembly: GCA_032191745.1. NCBI lineage: Eukaryota > Viridiplantae > Streptophyta > Pinopsida > Pinales > Pinaceae > Picea > Picea mariana. Next base: position 31,175 of record JASDQU010372201.1, on the reverse strand, counting down.
GAAAACTAAGAATAAACCCAAGAAAAACAATAATCAAACCGAAAATGAAAAAACACAGACACAACCACCTGCTACTGAGAAACAACCACAAATTAAACCAAAATTTCCATGTCTCATTTGTGGTGAAGATCACTACACTCGAGATTTTCCTCATTGAGACGAAGTTGCCAAACTTTTTAAAGGAAATTCTCAACATGTTGTATTGACACATCCTTTTCCACAACAACAATCATTGGTTTCCCAAGCTCCCAGACCTCTGACAGGAGGTAATCCAAATCATCCTTCTAACAAGGAAGCTTCGTCGAGTGCACACATTTACATGTTTAATGGGATATATTTGACCACTCGTACTATGACATATGACACACCTCTAGGTAAACATGATAAGGAAAAATTAACTACTAGTACTACATCGTATCCACCATCTACTATAGTTACTCCTCCATTTGGACTGCTCCAGATTGAGAAACCTAACTTTGAATCTATTCTATGCCCTCCCAAGAGCACAATTCGAAAGACAACCTTTAATCCTAACTTGCATGCTGCTCAAAACTACAACACCATTGAAGATTTGGCTCAAGCACCTTGCGCTATGTCAACTCTCAAATTTCTACAACACTTCCCTATCCAACGTAGAACACTCTTAGCTGCCATCAGAGCTATAGATCCCGATTCATCTAACAATATCACGTTTAACCTGGATAATTTTAAATCACGACTCTCTAACCAACTTGTTGTTGGAGTTACTTCACACACACCTAGGATTTATTTTTCTAAGGTTTTTCCTATGCTTATTAGTCATTATTTAGTCTCCTATATTTTAGGAATAATATTCCTTTAGGGAGATTATTCTCTTTACTTTGATCAATTGAGTGGAGTCTAGATGCTACATTGGGATTATCACCATGTAGCATTGGGATCATCATGAGATAATTCACATTGTCCTTGGGATCATCACCAGAATAACGCATTACGTATGACTCCCTGATCTTCTCGTCACTTCACTCTGTTTCAGTCAGTTAATTGAATACTGATAAACTAGTTAACTCAGCTATGTGGCAATTTACTCCCGTAACTACTCAAGAGACTAGACTAGGTGGCAATTTACTACCATAACTGTTGGTGTGTGTCGAGATCACTCTAGACCACCACTATGGTGCATTGGATTCTCCTCCAATGCGCATTGGTTGAGTTATACAGAGTATATCATGTGTAAATTATCATTCATTCATCTGGTTAATGTGAATTCTTCCATTCTTTCTTTTCTGCTTCTCTTTTCTTCTATTTTATCTGCAACGGTGTATGTAAATTCCCATCTAGATCTATTTTGTGTAGGTTCAACACATTTACATGGTATCAGAACTAATGAAATTCTAGGGAAAAAACACACAAAATTATTTTTGCAGGTATCGAAGATTGAAGGCAACGAAAAAATGGAATTCCCAAAAGAATTCATTCTTACACCTTACAACTTATTTTCATAGAAGGAGAAGATGATCATGCATATTTGAAGTAGAGGATTGTACAGGTTAACCATGAAAACAGAGACAGAAACAACATCATCCATAGAAAAATCCAAGTATCTAAATCGAATGGATGAAGCATTTGGAAGAATTTGCAGTCTCATTTCTCCTAATCTCCTATTTCACATATATTCCTGTAAAACCCCCAATGAATTCTAGACCAAAAAGGAAGGGATTTTTGGAAAATAGGATGAGATGAGGGGACACCTGCTCGAGGTGGAATTGCTCACATTGGATCCAAAAAACTTCGCCAATGTCTAAGATTTCTTTATCAAATATAAGGATTTATTATTTCAACTCAAGGCTTGTGGGGTTGATAAATCTAACGAGGAGAAACAAATGGTTCTCACCATTCTCTCCAAAATTGGTCCTAAATTCTCAGTTTTTTTATCCACATTCCATTCATTCAAGTTCGCATCCCCGAGGGTGCCAAGAAGAAGAAGCCAGAAGATCAGAATCCCAAGAAATGCAATTCTAGCCATGCCTTGATTGCCATCAACTACTCTCTTGATGCTTGGATCGTAGATTCAGGAGAATCACACCACATGGATGCCACAAAAGAGGTCTAATCGTCATTGGATGCCTGGAAAGGTCCTCCTATTCTGATGGGGGACAACTCTCTAGTCGAGGTCACCAACAAAGGAAGGATTGAACTCACCAACGAAGGCTTCGAGAATGTGTTGCACGTTCCAAAAATTTTCGTCAATATTCACTCCATGTATCAAATGAAAAATTATAGAACCAGAAAGAAAGTCACATTCACACCTAATGCAGTGGATATCTATGACATGAAAACCAATTCTAGGGTTTCTACCAGTGAGGTAAATCATCAATCTAGTCTTTACACATTTTCTGAATTTATTGAACCAGATTCTGCTTTACTACTTACCCATGCTGATGAAAACAATAGGATTTGGCACGAAAGGTTCATGAACTTAAATTTCATATATATGAAACAACTTAGCAAGCAAGGATTGGTTGATGGTCTACCAGACATCCATTTCTCCAGAGGAATTCGTGAGGGATGTGTTCTTAGAAAACACCCTCAAGAGAAATTTGATAATGGAAAGAGACAGAGGGATTCCTCTCCTTTAGATCCGATCCATAGTGACCTCATGGGCCCTTTTCCGCATCCATAAATCAACAAATCAAGGTACATGTTCATTTTTTTTATGATTTCTCATGCTTCACATGGATTTTCTTTCTCAGGAAAAAATCAGAGGTCTTTCAACACCTCAAAGATTTCAAATCCCTTGTTGAGACACAGTCAGGAAAGAAAATAATAATACTCTGAACTGATAATAGGGGAGAGTATGTCAATCATGGGATCCATAATATTTTTCATGAGGTAGGGATTCATTTGCAGCAAACGATTCCCTATACTCCGCAACAAAACAAAGTTGTTGAGTGGAAAAATAGATCTCTAAAAGAGACGGCCTCTTGCATGGTACATGCAAAGTGACGTCCACAACGATTATGGCTCGAAGCAATTAATTGTGAAACCTACATACAAAACATATCTCCCCATAGATCTGTCAAGGATAAGACCCCCTACAAGGCTTTGAGTGGCCTCAAATTGGAAGTGATCCACTTTCGTATTTTCGATTCACGTGCATGGACCCAGATTCCCTCTAAAAAGAGGAAGGCACTTGATCCAAAGATGATAGAGTGTATCTTTGTTTGATACCCTGACGATGTGAAGGGATATAGACTTATTGATCTTTCCTCAGACCGAGTCATCATTGAGCAAAGTGTCAAATTCGAGGAAAGTGTATTGCATGTACCTCAACAGCCGCATGTACACACCTTTATTCTTCCACTTGTCTGAGATGATGAGCATGCACATGCCGAATCTTATTCAGATGAGAGTTCATATTCAAAGGATTCCAATGATTCAGATATAGAGTCAATACAATCAGATGCAGAGTCAGTGCATGCAGATGCAGATGTAGATCCAGAGCCAAGGACCAAGTGGGCTTAGAATACTCTTCAGGATGCAGGGGATATTGTTGGGGATCTAACTGATACTAGGAGGACTTCATCTAATTTTGAGGAGCCTCCTCTTGCAGTCACTACCACTGAACCATTACCACCTAGCCATGTTTTCTTGGTTCAGTCTTCAAATCCACAGTCTTATGGTGAGGCTACTGGAAATCCCTTTTGGGAATCCACCATTCAAGAGGAGTACAAATCCCTCCCTGAGAACCAGACTTGGGATCTGGTTCCCCTTCCTTCTAGAAGGAAACTTGTCAGGTGTATATGGGTCTACAAGACCAAGAGCACAACGAATGGACATATTATCATATACAAAGCCAGGATAGTTTCCAAAGGCTTTCAGCAGGTGCATGGAATTGACTATGATGAGACCTTCGCTCCAATAGCGAATATGGATTTCATATGTTTGGAACTTTCCATTATGACAACCAAGGGATGGGAAGTCCATCCGATGGAAGTGAAGAATGAATTTCTTCACAATGATCTCTCTAAGGAGATCTATGTGGAACAACCCTAGGGATTTATGCATGATTCATCTTTGGTCTATCGATTGAAGAAGTCTCTTTATAGCCTCAAGAAGGCTCCGAGGGCATGGTATGCCAAGATGGACTCCTACCTGTTGTCACAGAACTTTGTACATTGTAAATTAGACCCGAATGTTTACATGCTCAAGACGACTGATTCACTTCTACTCTTATTTCTGCATGTTGATGATTTGTTGATCACCGATTTCTTGATTTCAGCAATTGCTACAGTCAAGAGGATTCTACATGACAGGTTCTTGATGATGGACATGGGTCCACTACATTTCTTCCTTGGAATAGAGATCAGTCAGGATGCATCAGGCATCAAACTATCTCAAGCTAAGTATGCACGATATCTCCTTGAGATATTTCACATGAAAGATTGCAAGTCTGCCTCAACTCCTTTCCTATCAGGAGTCAAGCTTGAGGATGGCGGGGACACTCCACTAGTTGATATCACACTATACAAAAAACTAGTGGGGATCTTGTTGCATCTCACACACTCTAGACCAGATCTCTCCTATGTAGTTGGCACATTTTTCTAGGTTCATGCAAATGCCGCATGAGTGACATTGGAAGGTTGCAAAGTGTATCCTTTGATATGTATAGGTAACCATCACCTTTGGGAATCATTATGCAACAAATTCTACATTGGATCTCATCGGGTTCACTGATTTTGATTGGGATGATGATAACACTGATCACAAGTCCACATCTAGTTATTCACTCAGTCTTGGTTCTGGGCCTATCTATTGGTTGAGGAAGAAGCAGGCTCTATATTCAACCGAGGTAGAGTACAGATGGTTAGTTAACATAACCATTTAGGCTATGTGGCTACAACATTTTCTCATTGAGTCTGACCTTCAGTTTCATCGGTTGATTGTCATTTGGTGTGACAACCAGAGCACTCTGAAGTTTTGTAGAGATCTAGTTAAGAGGCAATGGATGAATCACATCGAGATCCACATGTACTACATCCAAGACTTAGTACATGAGGGGATCATCAACCTGTAGTTATGTCCTTTAGTAGATCAGACATCAAACATATTCACCAAGACTGTCGATGAAAAGAAGTTCCATTCTATGCGCAATTGTTTTGGAGTGAAGGACACAATTGCCTAACAACTGTTAGTTCTTCTTTTTACATACATTGGAATTTCAGGGGGGGTTTCCCATGAGGTTTTTCCTCTTTCCTCACTTTATTTCAGTGTATATTTTGTATTTGGGTACCTAACATGGCCTCGTTGCTGGTACCCATTCTTTATTTTCACCATAGTGATGTTCAAGGGGTGGTTGGAGTTACTTCACACACACACAAGATTTATTTTTCCTAAGGTTTTTCCTATGTTTATTAGTCATTATTCAATCTCCTATAATTTAGAAAGAATATTCCTCTAGGGATAATATTCTCTTTAGTTTTCACTTCACTTTGATCAGTTGGGTGGATTCTAGATTCTACATTGGGATTATCACCATGCAACATTGGGATTATCACTATCTAATGCACATTTTCCTTGGGATCGTCACCAAACTAGTGAATTACTCATGATTCCCTGATATCCTCCTCACTTCACTCTATTTCATTCAGTTAACTGAAGACAGATAGACTAGTTAACTCGTCTAGGTGGCAGTTCACTCCCGTAACTATCCAAGAGACTATACTAGGTGGTAGTTTACTCTCGTAACTGCTGATGTGTGTCCAAATCACTCTAGACCACCACTATGGTGCATTGAATTCTCTTCCAGTGCGCATTGGCTGATTTATACAGAGTATATCATGTTTAAATTATCATTCATTCATTTGGTTAATGAGAATTCTTCCATTCTTTCTCTTCTACTTCACTTTTCATCTATTTTCTCTGCAAATGTGTATGTAATTTCCCAGTTAGATCTATTCTATGCAGGTTCAACACATTTACATTTTCTTTCCATATCGATGTCGTTGTCCATAATCAACATATTCATTGCACGATCTTGGACAAGGGGGAATCCACATGTGTCATGTCATTGACTTGCTGGAAAGGCCTTAAATCATCCAGTCTCAATCAATCTCCCACCATGTTACAAGCATTTGCTGGAAGAGGTTTTTGACCTCATGGATTATTAAAATTCTTAGTTGTTCAATTGGGAGGAAAAACAATTTCTATAGATGTAGAAGTAGTCGATGCTCCCCTCAATTACAACTTGTTGCTAGGGAGAAGTTGGTTCTATGCTATGATTGTTGTCACTTCATCAAGTTTTTGATGCGTCCAATTCCCTCATCAAGGTAAAATTGTGACCACCGATCAGTTATATTATTTTACCCCCAATGATTTCACTGAAACAACCAACAACCTTCCTTTTCTGGGAGATTCCAAAATCACTTATGAAAGTGTTGGGGTCGGTCTCTTGAAATATTCCTTGCTCATGGGTACCTTCCCTACACCTCTTACCCCCACTACGCAACACATTGCAACGATAAATATGATTTCAACTTTGGCACATCGATCCTTTGAATCGTTTGATCCTTGGATCATGCCTAGTCCCTTAGAATTCTATACACTAGGTGACGCCATGCCAATTAGTCATGTAGAGGAAGAATACGACACCATCTGGTCTTCCTCTCCTTCATCGAACGACCAACATCTGTTGGAGTCTATGACTTATTAGTTACCATCCTAGTTGGATTCCCTATCCTCTACTTTCGATTACATCCTACAGATTTTTCCATCAGATGAATCTATTATGGAAATGCTTAGTATTGAGGAGGTACCATGGGATGAAAACCACTATCGTTCATCCTTTCTTCCCAGTTTGGATGACATAAAGAAAGATATTTCATCTATCTTTCCTAGAGATATCATTGACTCCCCCCAATCTCCAATACTCACTCAGGATACCATCTTCGAGGGGAATTTGGGAAACATATCTTCCACGATTACGGTTGACATATCCATCAAAGAAGGTATTGTGGAAAACATACAACTTGGTGCAAATTGTTCAGCTGAAGAAGTTGAAACTTATACCGCCTTGTTAAAATAATTTCACGACATCTTTGCTTGGAGGTATGAAGAAATGCCAGGGACTGATCCATCAATCATTGTGAATGAAATCACAACTTACAAAGGAGTTGAGCCAATGAGATAGAAACTTCACCCAGTCCATCCTAAGAAAACAACGACAATCAAGGCAGAAGTAGAAAAACTTTTGAAATCTAGTTTTATTTATCCTGTCCCTTTGATCGAGTGGGTTTCCAACATCGTCCCGGTCGCCAATAAACAGGGGAAATTTGTGTTTGTGTCGATTATCGAGATCTTAATAAGGATTGTCCCAAGGAAAATTACCCTACACCTTTTATTGACCAAATTATCGATAATTGCACCGGAAGCGTCATTTTCTCTTTTATGGATGTATTTTATGGATATAACTAGATCGACATTTTACTGGTTGATCAACATAAAAAAAAATTCATCTGCCCTTGGGGGACTTTCGCTTATAGGAAATTACCTTTTGGTTTTAAAAACGGTGGAGCTACTTTTCAGCGGGCCATTTCGTATGCGTTCCACGATATCAAACATATTGTTGAACCTTACCTCGATGACTTACCTGCTAACTCATCTCGTCAACGAGACTACATTGGTCACCTATGAGCCATATTTCTTCGATGTTGGTTTTACAACATATGTTTGAACCCCCATAAATACATTTTTGTTGTTGAATAATGGAGAATCCTCAGATTCATAGTCTCCAAATACGAGATTAGGGTGGATCCTTTAAAAGTGAAATCCATTTTAGATTTACCTCCTCCCAACAACCTCACCAAACTGCAAAGTTTGAAAGGGAAGGAAAACTCTCTTCATCACTTCATTTGCAATTACGTTGAAATCACTAAAGGATTCATGATATTATTGCGGAAATATTCCCCTTTCATCTGGGATGCAACCACTCAATGCTCATTTGATGCTCTTAAGCATGCGTTAACAAACACACCTCTTTTTCATCCACTGAATTATGCAAAATATTAAATCCTTTATTTGTCTTCCTCTGGTTCAACTATTTCTATGGTGTTAGTACAAGAGGATTATGATGACACCAAACATGTGATCTGCTATCTGAGTAAAAGTCTATCCAGTCTTGAACTTCGGTATTCACATGTCAAAAAGTTGTGGCAACATTTATTTCCATCCAGAGATTTCACCATTACATTCTGTTACGCACTACCACAATCATTGCAGACTTGAATCCCATGTACCACATATTGACTCGTCAATTAATTAGGGATAAATATTCCAAATCGATAGTTATTCTCCAAGAATACGACCTCGATTTTTCCAAATCAAAAGATAATAAATCATTGGTTTTTGCAGAATTAATTTGCGATCTTCCCCATACCGATGAGGATATTGAGCTCAACAATTCCCTTCCTAATGAATCCCTATTCTTTATTAGTACATATGATCTGTGGTATGGAGATATTTTTCTTTATCTCTAGACCCAATGCTTTTAACCTAGCATTTCACGTGATGAACGATGTCGCATTAAACACCCCTCAAATCACTACCTTATCATTGGCGATACCTTGTATTGCCATGGAATTGATACTGTCTTATGACGTTTATTAACCCATGAAGAGTTTGAACAGGTGTTAAATGAGTGTCACCTTGGATCTTGTGGTGGTCATCTTTCTCGAATGGCTACAACCCAAAAAATTCTACATGCCAGTTATTTTTGGCCTTCCATATTCAAATATTGCATCGAGGCCGTCAAAAAATTACCACCCTGTCAAATATTTCAGAGGAAAGAAAGTTCCCACCCATATCCACTTAATACCATTATCCTTGTCGACCCCTTTGCAAAATGGGGCATTGATTTTATGAAATGTAACCCTATCTCATCCGAGGGGCATGGTTATATCATCGTTGTCATTGACTACTTCACTAAATGGGTTGAGGCTATGCCTACATTTCTTAATGATTTTCGCAATACAACACTTTTTGTGTTCAACCACATCGTCACTCGATTCAATGTGCCACAACATATTGTAAGTGATCATGGATCCCATTTCCAGAACCAGATGATGGGTGAACTACTCACCAAGTTAGGTTTTTTCCATGACAACTCATCCCCCTACTATCCTCAAGAAAATGGACAAGTTGAAGCCATCAACAAAGTCCTGAAGACCATGATTCAACGCATGGTGGTAGTGAACAAAACCTCTTGGCACTTGCAGTTCTTCTTTGCACTCTGGTCTTATCAAACATCAGTTAAAACCTCAATTGGATTTACACCCTTCCAGTTGGTATATGAGATAGAAGCGCTATTACTGAATCAAATGTGAGATCCCTTCGTTGAAACTCACCATAGAACTCTTACCTCTCACTTCTGTTGAAGAGGAATGATTCTTATATCTGACCAAGTTGGATGAAATCGTCACGATGTTTTTCTCATCAACAAGACATATAAAAAACGCATGAAAAATCAATATGATAAATCCATCCAACCTCGCACTTTCACAGAAGGAGATCTAGTCCTATTCTATGATGAAGATCATGACAAACTGGGGGCAAGAAAGTTAGAATCCATGTGGCACACGCCATACATCATAAAACATGTGTTACATAGAGGCGCCTATGAGTTAGTACATTAGAATGGAATATCTCTCAGTGAGCCCCAAAATGGGCTTTACCTCAAGAAGTACTATGCTTAGAATATCTCACATGTGTGCTTTGTACATTAATATACTGTATACTTTTGACTTGGTGTGTCTTTTCTTTGTGTGCATGAGTTTCACCTTAGTTTATTATACATTGATTTATGATTGAATTCGCATATGAAATCATCCTTTCCCATCTATTTCGGGTTTTCGGATGACATACCCAGAACATCACTTCTGCAGCTTGGGTTATTTACCACTCTGGCGAGTTAGTGATTTCGGGAAGAATTTTCCTTGGATATGAAACCAATAACATTGCAGAGTATCATGTTGTTATTAGAATATTAAACAAATCCTTGTCTCTAGGTATATCTCAATTGATTATCAACCTCGATTCTCAACTCGTGGTCCATCAACTCAACTTTACTACGTCTCCATCTGAGGGTTCGCTATCTCGAAAGATATTTTGAATTTATAGAGTACGGATGCATATTGAGATAACTCAACACAATCGTGGATTCATTAGAAAATTACATGTTGGATTGGTATATTGTGCATAGATACACATTTTAAACATAAATCAT
>JASDQU010372201.1:3098-20801 GCA_032191745.1 Picea mariana | reverse complement strand
TATATATGCATGATATAATTTTTTTTTTGAAATACATCATACAAAAGTACATGACGAGGAAAAACATGGGCCTTCATACCCATAATATCATCATAAGGACTACAAAATGACTGAGGACTCTAATCATCCTCCTCTATCACGTTGTTCTCTGCATAACACACTACTGATCGTGCCACCCTTCGTAGCAAATGATTGAGGCCTTCAAATACCCCAACTATATGTCGATGTAGGTGTAGGGGCACATATCACCTCCTCAACGGAGGAAAATCCATTTTTAAACCTCAAAGGTTCCTCTCCACCTCTCAGAGCCTTCTCGTTACCACATCGTGCTCGACTGCCACTTGTGCATCTCCATGATGCCCCAATGTTGGAATATCCACCATACGTGATGCACCTCTGTCTTCATGATGAAAAAAAGTGGTTTAGATCCCTCATTGTACAACCAAAAACATATAAAAAAAGAAAAAAAATGTTACGAGTTTATGATTTTTCATACTTGATGTGTCCCACTGAATGCTCTTGGGGAGTACTAATTTTGCACTGCCTTTGAAACATACCCCAACATAGGGGAAGTCCTCAATCACCATTAATTGTCTCATCCACCATGCGAATAAGTCAACAGTGAATCTGAAAGTCGATCGCTCATTCCCCAGCCAGGAGAAAAAATGGTCCACCTATCCATATGAGGCTCAGTCATGGGGCATGCTATCATTGCAACCTATGAATGCATCTAGGGAATCCTCTCTAGAAAAAATGAAACCAATAAGGAACCATATGCGAACTATTTTTCCTTCCAGTTTTGCATTTGGATATTTATTCTTTGACATTCCTTAGGAACCCTGCACTCCAATTGAATAGTCTTGGTTACAAACAATGAATGGCATAAGAAATTTGATATTTTGATGCAAGATGGGAACTAGTTCTCCCCACCAAATTGGTGACGGTGAATAGGACATATCGAAGTGATATATCTCTCACATCTTTTATCATGATCCTTCCACCCACCAACCATGACCCTGGTATGCATTATTCGAAAATGTATGCCTTGGTCGGTTGCAGAGTAACCTAGTGTCCGAAAAAAAGGATGGGCACCCCTCTCCTTGAGAGCCCAGTAAAAAAGTGTACATTGTTCTTCTCAATCTCAAGCATATGAGGCCCTATTCGGAACGCCTGCTCACCGTCGTCCCATAGACCAATCAAGTATTCAAGTAATAACACTTCTTTTCTCATGTTCTGAAATTTGAAATACTTGAGAAGGACGCAATTACGTAAATCCACACTTTCTTGAGGGTATTGAAGAGAGATGATATCATTGAACTCATGATCATTCTCTTTCCAATCAATCATGTCTAGCTCTGGATAAAACCTGCAAAAACATCAATTAATCATCTTTAGTTAAAACCTCAATGAAATGTTTTTCCTCCTTTTAGCCTAAAAATCAAAAAAAATTTGAGTTTTATGCCTAGAGCTCCCTCAAATAAGACAACAGAGTGCTAGCGCACCCTCGACACACACACCAACGCACTGAAATCATGATCGATGCTCCCGTCGATGCCTTGAGGGAGCGCCGATCTAGTTCGACACTCTAGGGCTTCCCAAGGAGCCTAAAGCACCTAAACAAATGGCTAAAATGCAATAAAAAGGCATGAAAAATAATGAGAAGGAGAAAAAAACCAACCTGGCCCAGATGATTATGAAAACAATCTCCCACAACTCCCGCAATCAACGCTTGAAAAATGCTCCAAAAGAGGTAAAAATCTAAAGACCAAAGGAGAATAATAAAAAACAAAGGTAAAAATGAATTTTTGACCTAGTTTGATATTTGATAGGTTCAATTTGGTCATTTATCCTTATTATAAAGTCTATTTTTGGGTTTCTTATAATCTTTTCAAGAAATTACTAATGTCTTGTGTCCATAATAGCTTGATTTTACAGGAATTTGAGTAGAGTCTTTCGGTAACCTTGTGACACCAATGAGCTTAGTATTTGTTCTTTCTCACGCTCGCAAATACATGAGAATGTAACCGAGTATACTTTTATCACTTTTTCAGACTCATAAAGTTTATATGAAAAATGAACCCCCTAGAGTCTCCTTTAATCTCTTTTCAAAATCTCTAAACATGAAAATATTGTCGAGCGATATTGCTTCCTTTCACACTCGTTAAAAGGTTCGAATGGGCATCTTCCAAGTAATAGTTTATCTCATTTTCGAACCTCAAAGACTAAAATTACGAAAAAGGACAACCCTGGAGTCATATTTAAGTTCTTTTCAGACTCTCTAAACATTAAAAACCATCGATTATTCCTTCTCTAGACTCGCTAAAACTACACATTGAAAGGCCCATATGGGGACCAATCCTTACTTCTTCTAGTTCGTTAAACAAAGGAAGAGGAACTTACTGAAGGTGAGTTATATTGAGCATGTGTTATCCTCCTCAAGCTCATTAAATTAAAAATAGGTACTCATCTATCTGGATGGGGGGGTATTGAAGGAAGTGGGTCAGTTTTATTGAAACTTTTGTAAAGAGATCTTGCAGTCACCCTTGAACATGACACTTGTTTTAACCTTCACATTGAATGTTTGGATTATCTGCTAAACCTCTGCATTGAACCAATATTATGAGTCTTTCCACTCCTTTGAACCATCCAAATAATTCCTCAGCACCCGCTGCATTATGTTTTGGTCCACTTTGCATTTATGCTGCCGAGTCTTATGTTGTGCCTCAATTTTCAAAGGAAGTATCCACCTCGAGAGTCAACCGTCTACAAAATTACTAGTTTCCATGCATGTGTCAGTATGTTTTCATTTATTATATATCATCACTTTCCTGTGTCAATTTCTTGTCGATGACGGGGGATACATCAAGGTCCTCCTTCTATGAGTTTTTTTCCTATTGACTTCAACACATCATCCGAGAATTAGATTGAGAAACTAGTTAGTACCTTGGGACTTGCATGCCTCCTCTCTTTCGACAGTGGTTTTACATCATTGACCTCTAATTGGATGCCTCCATGAATGTTCGACCTCAACTCATTTATTCACATTCGATGGATTGCACTAGGGTACCTTGGGAGTCATTGACATCATTGGTGATTTCCCTCACACTTGTTAATGGTTTACCTCAACAACCAATAATCAAGTGGTTTCTACCATGTTCCACATAAAAACATATATTCACATGGTTATATTCGTACCACATCAGGATTGGGACGAAGACCCTGGGTTGAGCATTCATTCTGATATTTGCTTTTCCCAGGATGCAAAGGAAGTCATTTGAGCGTGCTAATACTTATGCTATCACATAGATCCACATTGTATTGGTCTATGGCTATGTTTTATCATCTTGTATCTCTACTGTGTATTATATGTGGCTACGATTATTTCATGTCATAGAAGTATGGATCCACATTGTATCTTTGGTGGCCACACCCTTAGTCAATATCATCATGGATCTGCAGTGTATTTATTGGCAGCCATAATTTGATTAATTTATAGCCTGAGCATAAGTATGTCTACCTTGGGAATGGAACACATATCAACATTTGTTTGATGCTTGTATGCAACTTCTACCAGGTTCCCCGACTCCATACCCTAGCTTCGAAGAATCTACAAAGTGTTTTAGCCATCAAATTTCATTTTCTGAGTTCACACTTTGGGAGGCAATCTGTTACACATCAAAATCCCTCACTTCGATAATGTCACATTCTCATTGTCATAAGTATCACACTTTTTTTGCAAGTGTCGTAAGTGTCACATTCTCATCACGTAAGTGTCGCATCATGAACGACACTATGATAACACTTGATACAATCCATAAAACATATTATAAGAAGAAGCCCCATCATTTAACAGTCGGAATAAGGTGTTTTTCTATGGGAGTTGGTCATCCTGAAAATTTTTGGAAGATCAAAGATCCCCTGCTCATATTCAGGGAGCACTAGCATTCCTTGTCTATCTACAAAGGAGCGTTGTAGTGCTTTGTTTCCCATTGTAAGGGAGCATCGAATTGCTTGAGAAAATCTTGCAAGAAATCCCCTTTTTCTCTAAATACTTTGGATGGATCAAGTTGGTTTGGCTCGAATCTAACCCTCAGGATGCATCTAAGGGAGATATCACAACTAACGGAGTCATATCCTCAAATAATCCCAAATATAACCAAGGTGGTTGAGCCTCTCAAAGCCTATAAATGGAGCCATTCTCATGGTGAACAAAGGAGGAAAATAATCAACAAAGCATTGCTATTCTGATTGTGTATCGTTCGAACAAGAGGTTGGATGAGGAGGACTTGGAGAGGTTGTTGCAACACCATCTGAAGATTGTAAGTGTCTCTTTAGATTTCAAATAAATATACTTGGCCTATTTCCTTCTAGTACGTGTTTACATGTGCTTTTCTATGATTGTTTTAATATTTCATAGATAGATTGATTTTGTCTTATCCATTAGAGTAGGAGATAATTGTTTGTCTCTTGTAATCCATTGTAGGTACTGATTGGAACTCATGGATTGGAGAAGCTTGGACAAAATTCAAAAGTGAGGTACATCATACTATACCCCCTTCTCTCTTTTTCGATGGACATAATTAATCTATAGGAATGGTAGTGTCCAAAGGTAGTTTTATGTCTTGATAGAGGGGTCTGTACTCCAAGGGAAGATTCACCTATCCGCAGGGGAATTATTCTATAACACTTTGAAGATATGCAATAACATGCAAGCCTTTTCCATGTTCTAAATGATCAAGAAGAACAATTTTCTTCCATTTTCTATGAGGGTGATCAACTTCATCAGCTAGAACAACCAGTTGGAATGAAGGATGTCTTTTTCTTTCTCTAGGTCAAGAAGAGGTGACTTTTCATGTTTTCCAAGATCCTATGGCTAGTCTATTGCATTCATAAGTGAAGGTGGATTTTTTTGTATTCATGGACTATGGATTTAATTTTCAATTGGAATTTGAGTTGCTAGTTGTAAAAATTTTATTTCTACTTGAAAAAAAATGAAAGCAAACTCCAGTTATTAAGCCATTTGCTTTCATGGTTACACTGGCATTTTTGTATCATTTGATCCAATAAGATGTATTCAGTATATTAGAGTAGGATATTGTATGAAATAATCTTGATGGGGAAATCATTTATTTCAGTTTGATTTTCATCATGTGTATTTTCAGTATGCAACATCTTTTTCAGTAGTCAGTTTTCAGCTTTCAGCATGCAACTTCAGTTTGGGTTTGTAGTGTGATTTCCTGTGTAGTATTGAGTTGGTTTCAAATTTGAAAGGATTAGGTCATAGGTCAATTTGAAGTTTTCATACATGGTTTGGGAGCATCCCAATGGATGCATGTACAGGGTCTATGAGTTCTTTGGCACCTCACAGAGATGATGCCATCCCTAGTAGGAGCCAAATGTTAGCATATATAATGTACTGGGATATGATCAGGTACATTCCATGGTGTTTTGACTTTTATCATACTCGATACATCATATTTCAACCATAAACAAAAGGTTTTCATGCGGGTTTCATGGAAACAGGGGAAAACAAAACTTGTGTAGCGATCACACGCTATGCAAGTGCATTTTTATCATAACTCTTAAATTGTGTGCCCATTTGCCATGAAATTTTTATAGGAGATGAATGAAGGTAATATGAATAAGCTCACTTAATTTCATATCAAAATGCTTCACTATTTATTAGGAATGATCCACCGTCATCTACAACCATATTTGAATTTTCTCAAGATCATGAACTTGGTTTTTACCAAAACTCTCCAGTAGAAGCATCCTGATGATATTAAGATGTTGACCAAAATTCATCCTGACCCAGTTTACCATTTGAGAGAAAATAAAAAAATACCAGCTGCATAAATTTCACTATTCAAACATGCTGCACAAGTGTTGTAGATCATAGTTGCACACTATGCAAGTGTTGTAGGTATCATTTTTTGTAGGCTACATATTTATTCTCAAAGTGAATATTGTCATTTCAATGTTTTATTTGCATGGCCCTCTAATATCTAAAATGATGGTGGGAAGTCAAAACAAAGTTGCCTACTCATTATTTAAATACAATTTAGAACCAAAATTCTCCTCAAACATTGATTCTAACTCCAGAAATGGATTGAGAGTTACACTCGAGGAAAAAAAAATTAAATGAGAAATTTATGTTTGATTTGAGCTAGCAGATTGAAGGATCAAAATTAGCATTCAATGACAAGTAGGAGGTCAACTTCATATTCAAATTATTTGGATTTGATTAGTAATGAAAGAACAGATTCATATTTTGGGGAAAACTATCATCAAAAGGTCAGTATCAAATGAGAGACAATCCTAGATTCTAGGAATTAAATCATCAAATAATCAAATCCCAGATTTGAGGACATTGAGTTTAGCTTTTGAAAGAGAAAAATCAGTGGTAAAAAATGAAGTGGCAGTTAAAGATAATGCTACAAAATTTGGAGAAATTTGCAGACAATAGTACAAATCTAGTACATCAGGAAAATATGGCAGTAGGAAACAACCAAAATGAGACTTCAGTTTTCCACCATTCGAGAGATGTTACTATCTTTTCCAATATTTATTTTATTTTGAGTTTTTAACTGGAAAAATAACATTGTACAAAACTTGTGTAGCGATCTCACGCTATGCAAGTTCTGTAAGTACAAAAATTTTTAGAGGACATCGGGTAATGATTGGTAAATGACATGGAAGTGTTTTTCAGCCTCCAATAGTGTTGCATCCACGTCCTAAACGATGTTTACTGAAGAAATCAAGCATGTTGTGCAAAGCTCACTATGCAACTATTGTAGGTTGTAGTTACACAACATTTTGCAGAAGTTTGATGCTCAAGTTGTCAAATCATTCAATGGTGCACTCAAAGATAATAAATGGGAGTGATGATGAAATAGTCAATGAGAATACATCAACAAAAGTAGGTCATAAATCAGATGTAGTTTGACTTCATTCTTTGCAATATTAAGGCACATTAGGGTTTTGAAGTTTTGAGAGGCAAATAACATTTTGAGGAAGGATGAAGGGGTTCTAGGAAGACTTATCACCATAATGAGGCAACCGTAACCATAATACATCATCATCTATCAAACAAAGTCAGAAAAAGGTGGACAAAGTGTATAAACGAGCTTCGCTACGCAAAGTCTGCAAGGCATGCTACGCAAATGACAGTTTTAGTGGTCAAATTCAAGATCACTTTCTGACCAACTAGAGAGGAGTTTGGAAACACCGAGAGATGTTTTTGTCAAGAATGGACCCAAAAACAAAATCCTCCCTTGGTTTTTTCACATCTATCATATTTTGGGATATTCGAAGGGATCTTTTAAGCCTATTTTTTAGATTTAAATATTTAATGATTTTCTGTTTTAGTTATTATCTTTGGGCGCATATCCCAAGAATACGGAGAACAATTTTCAAAAAATGGAAGAGTTTTTTCTTAGTCAATGAATCATCTCCAAAAACCTCTCCCAGTTTTGTAACAAATATTCTGATTCGAGAGATATGATGTTATCTTTGATCCTTATTTTCCAGCAAAACGAATTTGCTATTTTTAGCAAGTAGTTTAGAAGTTGTTCTTTCTTTGATGTAATCAGATCCAAAATCATAGGATAGTAGTGAAGTTTGACTTCTATAGCCTAGGGAGGTAGTTTTATTATATATTTGAGCATTTTTAATGTGCAAAAGGTTGACATAAGAACAAAGGACACTTTGTCTTGAACATTGTACAGATTTTCTGAATTTGAATGAAATACTAGTGCAGATGTCCAAAGCTTTTTCATACCAAAGATTCTAGTGGTGGTGACCGGAATTCTATGTTCCCTTAATGTATGTACTTATTGTGTTTCTTTATCTTTCATCTGCAGATACTTATATGTTTAAATTAAATATCAAATGGTCTGAAATTCATTTGAAACGATGCTTTAGATTCAAGCAATTTGAACACTGTTTTCCCTTCTTAACTCGTCAGAATTCATATTTTATGGTGCTTTGAATGTTGTTATGCATTTTTCTCTTTCTTCCATCCTATATCATCAAATTAAAAAACTGAAATATCATCACCTACCTAGACTTTTCTTCCTTGAGAGTTCTACCAACTAGGCATTGTTTTCATTTTCTTTCAAAGATTGTCTCCATTGCCCAACATGTTCCTTTCCTTCTTTCCAACAAACATTATAAAAATATCTTTCAAAACCTAGCCATTTATCCTCAAATAAATCTATATTTTAGATACCAAGTGATAAGAGAGATCCCTCTCTGAATTGAAAAGGCAATTTTTCAGTTATAAAGTGGTTTTGTGGTTACCTTTGTGAGTTTCCTCCTCGGCCAAGCAATTTACATAGTGATAACAATGCCTCTTATCCATCTCCAGATCTTGTCACTACTCAAATTTGTTTATCTCCATAATTATTTTCAAACAATCCTCCCCTCATGAAGATCCTCAATGTGTTCCCAAGTGTTGGATGCTCTTGACCCATGATGGCTTCAAAAATTTAACTTTGTTGTCTGTGTGTCATGTACATTGGATCCTCTCAAGTTTCAAATTGGTTGGGTGGTCAGTCCAACTATTGCATCAGTCGCTAGAGAATGCATGTCTCCACATCCAACAAACCCTTTTATTTTTGCTTCATCATCATCTTTTACAACTCTTCTTGGTCTTGTTGAGTCGCCCACTACAACCTCAACATGTTTTCTTTTTTCTCAAGCCTTTTGGTTATGGAAAAGGTCTAGCCCCTTGTCACAATCTAGTAAGTCACCTCCAAAACCCATCCATCATTTCAAAACTTCCTTGCTTGATTCTTTCCATGACACCTCCACAAGGCATCATCAATCACACTACTTCTCCCACTAGTGCATCTCTTTATTATTCATTTAGTAGGAAAAGTGTACCCAATATCTTCTACCAATGCTATTGGCAAACATCGTATCTTACTTGTTCTCTATGCACAAGTATTGAAATACCATCCTAACTTCCTTCGGCATACATCCCAACTCCTCAAGTCATATTCTAGTAAGTTGGAAGTCATATATCCCCATGTCCTTCCTACAAAAGTTCATGATCAATGTAGGGTACTGGTCTTCCACTCCTACCTCTTCCACATATGTCTCCAAGTCTGGTTGAGAAAGTCCCTCCATGCAATATCTTGAATCAACTCATGAAGTCTCTATAGTAGGTGATTTTGTAGGTCGATTCTCCACAATGTATCTAGCTTATAGTTGATAACAATTCCCTTGGTGATGCCCCTTCTTCTCCATGGTATTATCAAGTGAAGAGTCCAATTGTCCCCTACATTTATCACTTGGATGCTTGGAAACACCAAGGATACTTCACCCAAACTATGTTGCTTCACATAGAGCATACCCATACTCTATTCTAGGCTATGATCAAGTCACTCTCATACTTTGTGCAACTCACTTGTATACTTGGACAAATTGTTACTAGATTAACACTTAGTCATTTAAGCATACATCCATGAACATGTGAAACAAATAGAACACTTGTGAAACAAACAAGAGACACGTACATATAGTACAAGTGACACAAGATGTGCCTAAAACCTGGCTAATTATTATTATTGAGAAAATAGTTACAATATCAGTAATACTAGCTAGGTTTACAACTTAGGAAGAGTGACATGAGTCACCTCAACTTACCAATACACTCATACAGATATTTTCCCCACAAAGACTCTCCATCGCAAAATCTTTCACAACCCCTATTGTGTGGCCGAGACATGTGCCCACCACAGAATCATTATCTCTTATTTGTCGCAAGACTTCACCAAACTAACATAGAATTTGGATCTACCTCATGGTATGCCTCACCTATACCTATGAAAAAACTTTCCCAAACTCCCATTGTGCATCCCACTCTTGGATACTTGTTTTCCATGTCTTTGCAACTCTGCCTTCTATTCTTCTTTACCTCAAAACTTTTCCTTGGTCGCTTGAATCATTTCTCTCTTTCCTCTATTCTTATTGGTTGTGTGCTTGTATGATATTATATGTATTTCGATCATCTCCTTCATGAATCTTCTCATCCTATTGCAGACCGGTGCACCAAAATGAATCGACACGCCTCTTTACAGACTGATGCTCCCATGAACCCATGCACTCATTGAAATTTCATGTACTTTTAGACCGGTGCGCCCCGTCATTGGGAGGGATATTCATGTTGACATGCCTCAACCTCTTTGATGCACCATTGCCTTATGTGTTTCCTTGAACCTTCTAACGAGACTCTCCATGGGTGTGTTAATGAGGTCATCCAACCTCTCCAACATGCCCATGTTTCCAAGGAAAAGTGGGTCCTCTCCTTGGGTGCATGCCCAATTCCTATCATCCTCATCATCTGTTGCAAGGAATGTGAGGTATGTGCTCCCTTTGTGTCACACATCATGATCATCATCATTCACCCAAGGTGCTCCTTCCTGTGCCTATATGACTTTGTTTTCCCAACTGATCATACAACCCTTGTCTTCTCTTGCCTGACTCATCTCCAAGTCTACCCAAGGAGTATGTGCACTTGGTGGGTGTCACAGGGGAATTTACATCCTCCCCCACTTCAATTCATTGTCATCCTCAAAAACATCCGTTGATCTCCATGGTGCCTATTTTCCATCTCCAGATCTTTAAACAACTTTTATCTCCATAATTATTGTCAAACGGTCCTCCCCTCGAGAATATTCTCAATGTTTTCCCAAGTGATGGATTCTCTTGAACCATGATGGCTTCGAAACTTTAACTTTGTTGTCTATGTGTCATGTACATTGGATCCTCTCAAGTTTTGAACTGGTTGGGTGATCAGTCCAATTGTTTCGATCGTTGCTAGAGAATGCATGTTTTCAGATCCAACAAACTCTTTTCTAGTGCCTACTTCATTGTCATTTTTTCCAAGTCTTCTTGGTCTTGTTGAGTCTCCCACTACAACCTCAACATGTTTTCTTCACTTAGCATACATTTTCTAGAGCCTTTTGGTTATATACAAGGTCCAACCCCTTGTCACAATCTGACAAGTCACCTCCACAACCCATCCATCATTTCACAACTTACATGATTAATTATTTCCATGACACATCCACAAGGCATTACCAATCACACTACTTTGTCCTTGTAATGTGTCTCTTTCTTCTTCATTTAGTGGGAAAACTGTACCCAATAGCTTCCACCAAGGCTATTCGCATACATCATATCTTATGTGTGATTTGTGTGCAAGTATTGCAATCCCAACCTAACTTTCTTCGGCGTGCATCCCAACTCTTCAAGTCATTTTGTAGTAAGTTGGAAGCCATATATCTCCATGGCCTTCCTACAAAATTTCATGATCGATGTAGGATTTCTCTCTTCCACATCTATCTCCAAGTCTGGTTGAGAAAGTGCCTCCATGCACTATCTTGACTCAACTCTTGAAGTCTCTATAGTGGGTAAGTCTGCAGGTCGATCCTCCACAATGTCTCTGGCTTGTAGTTGATAACAATTCCCTTGGTGATGCCCCTTCTGCTCCATGGTATTTTCAAGTTAAGAGTCCAATTTTCCACGACAATTCTCACTTCGCTACTTGGAAACACCAAGGATACTTCATTCAGACTATGCCTCTTCACCTAGAGCATACCCATACTCCATTCCAGGCTATGGGCATGCCACACTCATACTTTGTGCAACTCACTTGTAAACTTAAAGAAATTGTTACTATATTAACACTTAGTCATTTAAGAATACATCCATGAACATGTGAAACAAAGAGAACACTTGTGAAATAAACAAGAGACATGTAGATATAGTACAGGAAACACAATATTTTCCTAAGACCTAGCTAAGTTTTATTATTCCAAAACAATTACAATATGAGCACTACTGGCTCGGTTTACAACTCAGGTAGAGTCACATGACTCGCCTCACCTCACTAAGAAACCCATACACATATTCTCCACACCAAGGATGTCCATTGCAAAACGTTTCACAACCCTTATTGTGCAGACGAGACGTGCACCCACCACAAACTCATTGTCTATTCTATTTCACAAGACTGCACCAAACTAACACATAATTTGGATATACCTCATGGCATGCCTCACCTAGATCTATATGACTTTGTTTTCCCAACTGATCGTATACCCCTTGTCTTCTCTTTCTTGACTCATCTCCAAGTCTACCCAAGGAGTATGCATGCTCGATGGGTGTTGCAAAGGACTGTACATCCTCCCCCACTTCAAGTTGTTGTCATCCTCGAAAACATCAGTCTATATCCTTGGTGCCTCTTCTCCATATCCATATATTTTCACTACTCAATAACTTTTATCCCCATAATTATTGTCAAATGGTCCTCCCCTCAAGATGATCCTCAACATGTTCTGAAGTGCTAGATTCTCCTGACCCATGATGGCTTCGAAACTTTAACTTTGTTGTATGTGTGTCATGTACATTGGATCCTCTCAAGTTTCAAACTGGTTGGGTGATCATTCGAATTGTTGCATTCATTGCTACATAATGCATGTATCCACATCCAACAAACCATTTTTTGTTTCCTTCATCGTCATTTTTTCCAACTCTTCTTGGTCTTGGTGAGTCTCCCACTACAAACTCAACATATTTTCTTCACTTAGTAGAAATTTTCTCAAGCCTTTTGGTTATAGAAAAGGTCCAGCCCCTTGTCACAATCTGACAAGTCACCTCCATAGCATATCCATCATTTCACAAATTCCCTACTTAATTCTTTCCATGACACCTTCATAAGGCATCATCAATCACACTGCTTTCTCCCAACAATGCGTCTATTTCTTCTTCATTTAGTAGGAAAAGTGTACTCAATAGCTACCACCAAGGTTGTTGGAATACATCGTATCTTAGTTGTGTTATGTACACAAGTATAGCAATACCAACCTAACTTCCTTCGACATGCATCCCAACTCCTCAAGTCGTTTTGTAGTAAGTTGGAAGTCATATATCCCCATTGCCTTCCTACAAAATTTCATGATCGATGTAGGTTGTCAGTATTCCACTCCTACCTCTTCCACATATGTTTCCAAGTCTATTTGAGCAAGTGCCTCCATGCACTATCTTGACTCAAATCTTGAAGTATCTACAGTGGGTAATTCTGCAGGTCGATCCTCCACAATGTCTTTGGATTGTAGTTGATAACAATTCCCTTGGTGATTCCCATTTTGCTCCATGATATTGTCAAGTGAAGAGTCCAATTTTCCCCTACACTCAAATTCATGGTTCTATAGGTTCCTTAATTGACCAACCATCCTCATGGTTTCCTTCATCGAAGTATTTTTTGTTGTCAATTGTTCCTCTTCTTTCCCCAAACTACTCAAATATGTGTTAATTGCTGAGAATTCCCAGGTCATGTTGGTAAGAGTGGAAATCATAGTTTGCACTACGATGGAATTCATTAGATTTGGCAACGTTTCAAGCCCACTACTATGGCTCTTCATCAAGACAAAATATGAATTGTCCTGATGAATAGCCACAACATTGGGCTCGAAACGTAGACAAATGTAATGAATTCCATCACAATGCAAACTCTGATTTCCACTCTTAGTCAAAGATGTTGTGATTCAAAAGACCTCTTTCTATTGCACATGTTGCAATTCTTATCTGTGTTTCCACTGAATCCTTCTACCAACCTAATCACACATATATTAGGCATCCTCTCGAGCTTCGCCTTTGTTTTCAAGGGTACACTTTGTGTTTTGGCATCATCCAAGAATACTAAGAGTATTTCATGAATGAGAGGAAATTATTTGACATGTTTGAGGAAGTCCAACCCTAATATCATCACATTATCATCTAATGGAGATACCAACATACCCATGTTTCCAAACCATTATTCCACTCTCAATGGTGTAGAATGAACTACCCTTGACACTGACAATATTGTTCAATTCGTCACTTTACACGTTTTTGTGTTGATCTCAGGTTTACAATGAAGTGACTTTGTAGGTCATTCTCTCACAAAATCATGGGTTGCACCATTGTCAACCAAGGATTCCATATTCAACCCACTTACTGTTGTATTCACAAAGTAGAGTCCCTCAACTCCTTCACTTTGTGAATATTGTCCTTGACCTCTTATCTTGAACTCCTGCATGCACTCCACCAATGTTTCCATGACCTCATTCATTTCTTCTGTCAGTTTCTACACTTGAACCATCTTTTTCAAGGGTTTGGGATATTTTTCCATTGGTGTGATTCAAGCCTCCTATTTTTCAACCAACAGATCCAACCTTCCTTGCATCAGATAGTCCCTCACAAGATGATTGTGTGAGCAGAGGTAACACTCAACCATCTTATCTTTCCTTTTGAGTGGCATGGGATGACCCTTCGTCATTGTATTTTCTTCATGTTGGGTGTTCTCCTCCCTTAGTTCTCCCAATGCATCCCATGAAAAAGTATCAGTACCCCTTGCCAATGCCTTCAATTTGTTGATCTTGGACTCCATTTGCATGTCAAATTCATCCATTCTCCAAAAATATTCTTAGAGCTTTGCAAATCATTGAGATACATTTTATCTCATGGTATTCCAAGTCTTGTCACTTGTTACATATATTTCAAGCTTATATTGGTGAGTTCTTCCTATTCTATCCAATCTTCACCTCATTCCACTTGTACTACAAAGTCTACTCATTTCTCTAGCCCTTCATGAAACATTCCAAGTAACTAGGCCTCCAAAGAGTGTTGTACCTCTCCACGCATTGTTCCAAGTCTACAATGAGTGTTTTGATCATCTACACTCCCAAGTGCTCGGTTCACCTTCAATAAATTTTCTATGGTTTTTGTATGCACACATGATTTCCACAAATATATGCTCAAACTACCTATTATGAAACAATCCACCTCATCAAACCATACTCCAATGTTTGCACCCAACCCGTCTTTGTGATCAAATCTACAAAAGGTCTTGCAATGAACTTTGTGACGAGTTCAGTGAAAAGTTTTTCAACCACACATCCTACCCAAGTGATTCATTTGACCAAAAAATCGGCTATTTGTCTATACAAGGTGTGCACCCATAACAATTTTCCACCGCACTGCCAACTAGAACCTCTATCCTAGGTTTGACTCTAATCATCTTTGTGATGAACTAGTTCTCTACACTAAACTATTCACCAATTTTTCGATGGGTTGTGGATGTTCCCACTAAAATTTCTCCATTAAAAACTTTAAAATCACTTTCAATCCACCTCAACACTACTGTTCTGACTACAGTAGTGGTTAAGATCCAAATATTCTCTGATACCACTTCTCACCGATATAGTGGTGAATATCTCACTAAACTACCTTTTAAGTTAGCTCTAATACCACCTATCATGACCACATAGGATGCTTTCCTGAATCATGTGATCATATACCTCCTATGGGCTTGTGGCACCATGATGATTCTCACTTGATTACTTGGAAACACCAAGGATACTTCACCCGAACTATGCCTCTCCACCTAGAGAATACCCATACTGCATTATAGGATACATGCGAGTCACACTCCTACTATGTACAATTCACTTGTATGCTTAGACAAATTGTTACTAGCTTAACACTTAATCATTTAAGCATACATCCATGAACATGTGAAACAAACAAGAGACACACATATATAGTGCGGGAAAAATAATACATCCCTAACACCTAACTAAGTTTTATTATTGCAAAAGAATTACAACATGAGCACTACTGGCTCAATTTACATCTTGGGAAGAGTCGCACGAATTGACTCACCTCACCAAGACATTCATACTCAAATTCTCCCCACCAAGGATCTTTGTCGCAACAACTCTCGCAACCCCTATAGTGTGCCCACCACAAACTCATTGTCTCTTCTCTGTTGCAAGACTTTTCCAAGATAAAATAGAATTTTTATCTACCTAATGGAATGCATCACCTAGACCTATGAAAAGACTTCCCCAAAAGCCCCTTGTGCATCCCACTCTTGTCTATTTGTCTTCCATGTCTTCACAACTCTGCCTTATGTTCTGCCTTAACTCAGAACTCTTCCTTTCTCACTTGAATCCTTTCTCTCTTTCTTCTATTATTATTGGTTGTCTACACTTATGTTCTTATATGGACCCCAACCATCACCTTCATGAAATGTCGCATCCTTTGGGGTGTTGTTCCCCTTCGTGAGACAACGCTCCCAAACAAACCGATGAGCCCCTTCGTGGACCAACATTCCCATGAACTTTCGTTTCCTTTCATATCAACATGCCCCATCCTTGGGTGCGCTCCTCATGCCAACGTTCCCTAACCTCCTTGGTGCACTCTTTCCTTGTGCCTTTCCTCAAACCAACAGACGAGACTATTCGTGGGTGTGCCAATGGGGTTATCCAACCTCTCCAATGTAACCATGATGCCAAGGGAAGGTAGGTCCACTCCTTTGTTTCATGCCCAAGTCGTCCCATCCTTTCCCAAATGCAACCCAAGACCCCACCATCCAGAGAAAGGAAAGTGAGGGACGTTCCCCCTTGGTGTCACAAGTCATCATCGTGCCCAAGGTACTCCTACCAATGCCTATATGAGTTCATTCTATCCAACTGATTGTATGCCCCTTGTGTTATCTTTCCTGACTCAGCTCCAAGTCTGCCCAAGGAGTGTGTGTGATCCGTGGGTGTCATAGAGGGATTTAAATCAACCTTATTAACTTGTATTATTACATTACATTTTATATTTTATAATATATGTTGTTAAAAATGAAGGAAACGAGTTTATTTTGAAAATTCAGACACTTATTAAATTTTTTATTATATTTTACTATTTATTTTTCATTAATAATGGTGAATTTGAATGTGAATCGTGAGTATTATAAGTAAATTTATCTTTATTCTTAGCGAAACCCTTTCATTTTAGTGCACTAGTGTTTAGAATCTAGTGCCCAAATGAAGTCGTTTAAAAAAAAGTCAATGAAACCTCAAATAGATATAGAAAGTCACAAATTCATGAGCCAAGAGAGGAATTTCTTGCAATAGTGATTTCATTTTCATTTTCATATTACAATTACAATCATATTTTCTTGTCTCTATTACCAAATTGATGATACAAATTTGGAAGATTAACTATTTTGATGTATTTCAATCATTATAATGGTAAACTATAAATCCACACAACATGAATAATTTAGTACCTAAAATGTGGAAATATAATTATCAACATTATGAACCCATATCTCATGGAGGTAAAATCTTTGGTACTATGCAAAAGGTATTTAACTATAGTAGTGGCCATGGAATATTTGTTGGCCTCCCTGTAATGTTATTAGGAGTGGCTTAAGATGGGTTGAAACAATGACCAATATGCAAAAGGATAAAGTTATGCATAAGGAGAAACTTAAGTAGTGCCTAGAAGATAAGTTACATTCCCAACTCACTCAAGCCAGTTCCATAATGGGTTACTTTGGTATCAACTATCCTTTTAATGAGTTATCTATTACAACCCCAAAACCATTAAATGAGTGCCCAAGTTACAAGAAGTTTGTTGAAGTATTGTATTATGAATTTAGGGTTCAAGTCTCAGTTCTAGAATAAGCCAAAATTCAGCAAGGTATGTCATTTTTTCATAACTACATTTCTAAGAGGTTCCAAGTAGTGACACCTGGAGGAATTGCATAAAACACACTGAAGAACATTGTATATCATTTTCATTTCTTTATTCATTACATGTACATAGTTATGATTATTTCAAGTTAGGTTTGTTGACTAATCCAAAACTAGTCAT
>JASDQU010372200.1:75607-92263 GCA_032191745.1 Picea mariana | reverse complement strand
TTACATCACTTCTAGGTTGGAAGTTTTTTTTATTTTTTGTCACCATTTGCCATTCATTGCTCTGGTCCATGGATTGACTTTCCATCGGGCCTATAGGGTCTTCCTTATCAGCTATGTCTGCCCAGCTTGAGTTTTGGAGTTCTTGCTGGGTGGGCGACTTGGGAGCGTCTTTTGCCTGAGCTTTCCCCTTAGCAGGGGGTTTGATTTCGGCTTTAGCTTCTGCTTCTTCTGCCGCTTCAAGGGTCTTGCTTTCAGAGCGCGCCTCTGTTGGTGCCCCCGTCCACTAGGTGGGTCTTTGGCTCTTGGACGTCCTTTTTTTCCCGGGTGGTTTTCCACAGTTACGGGCTAAGTGCCCTGTTTCGAAACAGTTCCTACATCTGAAACTGAGATTCTCATAGTTGAGTTTTTGGGTCCTTGAGTAGTCCTTGCCTTGAAGAATAATTTAAGCTGGGAAACCTTTGGAGAAATCCATTTCCACACAGATTCGAGCAAAGGTGGAGCGGGATGGCTTGGAGTTCGGACTTCTGCAGAGGAACTTGTCGAGGCCATTGCCAATAGATTGAAGAGATTCATCCCCCCAGAAATGCAGGGGCAAGTAATGAAGTCTCACCCAGACTGGGGCTGAAGAGATACAGTCCGTGGAGGGGTCGAAGTGGGGTCCAAAGTTGCATGGACAGGCCTGCTCTGCCCCAGAACCACGGCCCGGAGTTAAACACCTTGTCTTTGTTGCTTGTAGAATCGAAGACTACCACAAAAAACCCTTTGGCATAGGGGCAGGTAATGACTTCTTCTTCTAAGAACGGTACCATTCAGAAGAGAACCAAGAAAGTAGATCTGGAAGAGTGGGCCAAAACTCGTTAAACCTGCAAACTAGAGCATGCCTACTGTAATGACGAGCATGAGTTAGGGCTTCTTGCAGCATTGGGATGGAAACTGTTGGTGCTTCAGGAATTGCTGCAGGTAGCCCCGGGGGGCGGCCTTGACGAGATGCAACCTTCGGGGTCGTTGCATGCAGACCGGAGAGAAGCTCTTGGCGCAAAGCCACCTCTTTAAAGGAGGGGAGTGGCACAGAGGGGCGGAGCCTGAGGTCATTGCTGATGGAGCACCAGAAGAAGCGCCTGCAAGAGAGGGCAGCCCGAAAGAGGAAGTCGCGGCCGAAGGAGGGAGGCCAGTAGCCAATGTCGCAGCCTTACTAGGAGTGGCGCTACCAAGCTTTGGAGAGGCCGCCATTGGAGCTACATCGAGCTGGTAGGGAGAGATTCGTCTGCTACGTTGGAGGACAGGAGGCCACAGGGCCGATGGCCTGCGAGAGAACCAAGAGCGCGGGGGGACTTGACCTAAAATCATTTTTTATGTTCTTCAAGTCCTCAATCAAGCTAAAATGTTTTTAAGGGAAGACAATGTTATGAACATAAAAATACATATAAATATGTAATAATTAATAATATAAATAGCTAATGATTAATAATTAATTATGAAGAGACATGACATATGAAAGGTCATGTCTCTTATGAAAGGGCACCCCTGTGTGGGTATATATATATAGAATCCCTCATCCTCATTGTAATATCATCTTATTCATATTATTATATAATTATTATTAAATATATTTACTATCCTTAAATGGATTATTGTGTATTATCCTATTTATATTGGATATTTACATAGTGAACCAACTTGGTTCACCACAGTATCTCTCCCACCTAGTTCTGAAACTACTTTGTCTTCTTGTTAGGTGTGGACCTATAGATTCTCAATTGCATGATGCTCATTGTTGGGGTGATGTCGATTACTTAGTAAAACAAGGGTTTCAACATTTGATCGCTAAGCCTCTGGGTCCCCCCTGTTCAAAAATTTGGCCCCTTCTATGGCAAGGGCTCTCTCTTTCGAAAATAAATGCCTTCTGTTGGATCATGGTGCAAGGTAAGCTCCTCATTACTGAAAATTTGCAAAAAAGGGGAATAGTTGGGCCTTCACGGTGTGTATTGTGCAAATCCATTGTCGAAACTTCTCACCACCTCTTATTTGATTGTAACTTCTCAAAACAAGTTTGGGATCAACTCTAACATTCAATTCACTCTTGTCACACTCCTCCCTCTAATTAGAATGATATGTTCTTTTTTTGGAAAAGAAGATATGTTGGCAACTTCAGTAAAAAACATCCTCTAGTAAGTATATGAAAGGCAATTCCTAAATTTATTTGCTAGGAGGTATGGTTGGCAATAAATAAGGCCATTTTTCAGAATAAGTTTCTTCCGGCATCAAGATTTTATTTGCTAGCTTGAAACCTCCTTTCCGAAACAATATGCGCCAAGACTAGGCAGATCAAATTTCTTCTGGATCTTGATCACTGAACAAGACTGGGTTACTAGTATTCTCAGTAAGTGTTGCTTCCAACAAACTTCTTCAATTACTACCCCATTCATCGGATATCACTGGAAGCTTCAGCTCTCTGATAAGGAATTTGGCCCTTGGCAGCAACAACAAGCTTCAACAATATTATTCTTTGATGGGGCATCAAAAGGAAATCTAGGGGTGACAACTGTAGGGGGCTCATTTATGACCTCGAAGGAAATAAAATTACAGAATATGCTTAGGGGTTGGGGCCTACAACAAATAACCAAGATGAGATCCTAATAGTATATATGGGTATGAGACTAATAAACATTGATCGAGCATTAAAATTCATCGTAATAGGTGATTCTGAGTTGATTATAAAAGGGTTGTGGTAGATTAGTAAAAATATGTAACCCAACCTCCAAAGGATTTTCCAAGGAATCTGAAATGAGGAGCGAAAATTCAAGTCTATGGAGTACTACCACATCTATCGTAGGAAAAATGGGGTAGGA
Organism: Picea mariana; assembly: GCA_032191745.1. Lineage (NCBI taxonomy): Eukaryota > Viridiplantae > Streptophyta > Pinopsida > Pinales > Pinaceae > Picea > Picea mariana. The sequence goes on along the minus strand of JASDQU010372200.1, from coordinate 89,414 downwards.
GACAATCTAGCCAAATTCATAAAGCAACTGGAGTAGGGGATAGCTCGTATCATTGGGGACTCAACCTTGATCCACCTCCCTTAGTTGTATGAATCAACAAATTAAAAAACTTCAAAGCTCTACAAGCAAAGGTCGAATCTGTGAAATAATTGCAAAAAAAATGGAAATGGAGGTGATTTCACCCCACTCCCCATCCGGCTTAATATTAATGATGATCTTAGTTCGAATTTAACATGCGGCGCTCCACTCATACCCTTTCCACGAGGCTCCATCCCCCCCAACACATGTTATCACTCACTCGCGTGATGGGCATTAAAGGAAGCTCTAATGACATGACGACGACATATGGGATTAATCTTTTGTCCATCGCCATAACTCTCAACTCCATCCCCTTCTACTCCTTCAGTGTCTTAATCCACACGAAGCTGAAGCAAAGCCTTTTGTCATGGCAACAAAGCACCTCACTCTGCCACCATTGGTGATCATTGCAATCCAATACCCTGTGCGTGTGGTAAACTAGAGTTGGGTATATACTCATGGCAACTGTGAAGAAGTATGTTGTCTCTGGGATTTATTTAAGTCCTATCTTTATTTTGGAGAAATCTGTTATTGCTCCTCCTTTTGGCCCAAAATTGTTCGTCTTTGCTAGCCTCCAGTCATGTGACACATAAGCCAAGGCCCCTATGATTTTTTTAAGTGCAGAGTGGAAACATTGCAAAACTAGATGAAGCTACAACAATAAGAAATGTTATCCCTTAGAGCTTCTAATGCCCATATGGAACAACAACTTTAGAAGCGAGAGGAAAGGTGGGATAAAGAAATGCCTATCATTTTTCACACGGTCGACAAACACTCAGACCAGCTTCGCTCGCTCCACGGGAAAGTTTAGTGCACTCATCCAAACGCCCCAGCTAAACAAACTCCAATTCAATTAGCAGGTTCATAGGCTTCGTGTGAAGTAATTCAGTCTCAACCTGAACAAGTAATTCCATAGAATGCTCTAGATGTGGTAGACACTGAGCTCAAGCTCAATTAGACCAAGTCTTTCTCATGCAATTCAAATTTGTGTTATCATTGTCCTCTTATGTAAAAGTTTATACTTGGAAGGTTAGCTATAGTTTTTTTATAAATTATGTTAAGACAAGATGCTCCCTGAGAATTTGTAAGGCTCTATCTCCACTAAAGGCCTCAAATCATTTTGAATTTTGGTACTCTCTGGCTGATTTTGCCTCTGCACAACCTCTTTTATAATAAAATCACTAACCATTCATGTTAAAAAAGAAACATCATATGCACCGATGCATCAACAATATTTATACACACTGGTGTGTCAACCATACATATACGCATTGGTACAATATAACATTGTTGTTGTGAATTGAAAACGTTTTACAAATTTTTGTATTCAATTGGTGCTTTATGAATTAAAAAAATTGTGACTTCCTAAGTACTCTTTATTACGCACTGTCGAGCAACGAACAAATTTAAGAATTGGTGATTTCCATATAAAACAATAATTTTTTCTATTTTAAACTCAATGGTGTTCTTTGTAAACAATGCGCCCGGTGCATATTTACGTAAAATGTGCATCGCCATCCGCAAAAATGATTTTTTAATAATATTTCAAATTGAAATAATGCGGTGATATTTACAAACAAATACATGCGAGTGCACTTATTATGTACAGAGTGCACTTGTCACCGCAAAGGCATTTAAAAAAAAAAAAACTGACAATGACAGGACGATTTGGGATCCAATGTAATAAGTGGTTTCATTGCAACTTATAGGAAACACCCATATATAAACAAACAAACCCTATAAAGAAATTGTACTTAGAAAAAATTCTTCTTGTGAAATATAGAAGGAGAAAGCAAAAAAACAATGAAGAATTAGGGCTTCCAATATTGAAGGTAACTATGAAATCTTTTTTTTTTCAATTTGGGAATGCACTAAAAAATGTTTGAATCAAATAAAAGAATAATTAAGATGATTAATAGAATGAAATCATATACCTGAAATTTCTCGTCTGCAGTTTTCTATGTGATCTTCAGTAATCCCCCTCAAATTTGGCTCATAAAAAAAAACCCACCCACTCTGAAGGCTTTATTGATAAATCTTTGTTGCATGAATATCCTTTCTAAATTTTGGCAAACAAATAAAACAATGGATAGGGTTTTCCTTTATAAACACAAAAACTCAAATTCCCATTATTTTTTTCGTTGTATATTTCAATGCATTGATGATGAATGGGCACACTATTTTTTCCCCTAAAAGTTACATTTTCGGTGCACTATACAATCTGTAGCGCATCGATGCGATTTGTACGTATAATGCATTGATTTATTTTGGTAATATATTTAAAAATATTGATAGTAAGCGCGTAATTTTTTTTATCGGTGTGTTATACAATTCGAAACGCACCAGTGCGTTGTGTAATTAATTACGTACCGGGGCGGTGTGTACGTGACAACACACTGTAAGACAGTTAAATTTGCACAATGCAAATGCAAACATCTGTATTTAAAGTTTGTGAAGGTTTGGCTTTGCAAAGGAAATAACGGAGGTTAGTCTGAACTGTGCTTCTCTCAATTACATGCACTAGTGCATCTTTGTAAGATGAAGCACACCAGTGGGGGACAGAGAGAGGGAGAGAGAGGGAAGGGGATACGATGAGTGAGAGAGGGAAGGGGATACATAGTGAGGGGGAGAGAGGGGTAGATGTAGGAGAGAGAGACGGTGGGAAGTGGGCAGAGAGAGAGAGAGAGAGAGCATCAAATTCACATTTTCTATGTTCAAGGAGGATATTTTCAGGGATTGATTAACTATTTCAGATTTTGTAAATCCAAATTGGATTTCTTGTATAGTTGAGAGGAAAAAATAATGATATTGTAGAAAAAAAAAATGATTTTTTAAGTGTGTTGTCAAGTTATAAAAGTTATTTGAAGTCATTTTTTAAGTTAGATTGTTTTATGCTACCCAAGATGACGGTTTTGGCTCAATGCAGGAAAAAAGAATTATAATATCAAATGGCCAATTCTTCAGATTCTAGCTCATTCTGTATCGTCGGAACTCCTTCAAGTCTCTCACACTGATTGCAGTACGTCTAGATTTTATTGATAATTTATTTATCTCATTGAGTTTATGCTATGTATGCAGGTGCAGTTTAATAATTATTCATTGAATTTTGCAGGATCAAGATTCAAGATCGAGTTCAGATGCTCAAGATATTCCCATGGTCCCAAATTTTTGCAAGCTCTTATCAGGAGAAAGGTACTGGAAGAAGATGTTCGATAAAAATGGACAACTTCTTTACCCTACCAATCCTAACATGCCATCTTTCAACAACCATCCCGAGTCAACAATATTACACCATCAATTGTATCTATTTTATGTAGACAACCCCATAGGACATAAGAAAAAGATGATTGAGGAATTGTACTTTTGGATTTTTATTGGAATTAATATAAATGTGCTTATTTCGACATTTGTTTATAAAGGGGTTGGTTTCATGTTTATTATTGGGGAAAAAATGTCCATGTTTCTAATAAGTGTTCGGTATAATGTTTGAACATATTAAAAGCATCATGTTACTAATATTGTCGATGTAATGTTCAATATTTTTACAATCATGATTCTAATGACGAGTGACCTATCCACTGTCTACAGTTGCATCCCACTATGATGTCAAGTCGTGAGCTTATTGCCAAATGAAAAGATCTTAGAGAGGAACCACACCGAGAATGGTTGAAACAACCACCTATTCAATTCCCACTATGTCCTAAGCCACCAATGCAAAACCTCAACAGTAACACTAGTTCTTCACATGTTGGGGATGAAGGCAATGATATAGATGTTGGTATGAATGATTTCTTGCGGGATACCCTAGTTATGGAGGGAATGTTGTTAGATGCATTCTAGAAAAATGAACTAGGGGATGACGCTGATGTCGTAGATACCTTCTACAAATGTCTGAAATCTGCTTTCACCACCCCTCTATTTGGTCCAATATAGGGGTATGCAAGGTCTACCCAACTAGGGACAAAAATGTTATTGTACAACTTGAAAGCAATGTATGGTATGTTAAACACATGTTTCTCAACATTTTTGAGGCAACTGACTATTAGGTCCCCTATATTTCTAAGGAATGCTGTCACATAATGAAGGAAGAAAAGGGTTGATTTTATTCATGCTTAACGACAATGTACATTTCTATTGCCCACTAATTTCAGGTTACTCAAAGATAAGGTACTTCCGAGTGATAATCTCTTTCCCGATAGCTGAACAGAGGCAAAGCAAATGCTGAAAATGTTGGGTGTTGAGTACATATCATACCATGCATGTCTGAAACGTTTTTTAATATAAAATATATTAAATATTTTATATTATATTATTTAATATTTAATATTATATAATATTGAGTACATATTTAATATTATAAAATATATTAAATATTAATACGTTTTTTAATATATTAATATATTTTATAATACATTACTACTCTTAACCACTACATTATTTTGACAAATTGAAACTGACAAATTCAAACAAGTACATTTTTTGTATATATTAAAATAGTTTATAATATATTAATATTATAAAATATATTAATATATATCAAAATATTTCATATTGATGATGATGATAATTAAATAATTGGTCTTAGTGGACGTTATATATATATATATATATATATATATATATAATTTTAATGTGTTATGTTACATGAACATATTCCTCAAAGTGGGTTGTAAGATGCAAAAATTACATTTTCTAGATGAAAAATAAATGTTAATTTTGCAAATATGTTTGTCCGGTAAACAAGGGGGTCTCATACACCAATTCAATGTCTCACTTAGTGGCAACCTTAAAATTAAATTATTATTATTATTATAAAGCAAAGGACACTTAACTAACTAAAGAAATCTCTAAAGGTAATGACTTGGTCATATCAATGTACCCTTGTTATGGGATTAATCGGTAAATGTAGACACAAACAGATCTCCCTAGATCCACCTAGATTTAGAACAAAACAGAACATAACATGATGCTTTCCCTAAGCTCTAACCACTGAATTCACTATTTAACAAGAGATGGGCAACATATCGTTTAAATATCGCTTCATCTTGCCATTGTCATCCTAGCTCCACTCTGGTGCTCTTGTGATATTGAATCTGCAAGGGAACACAAACCAACCAAAGTGAAAGCAACACGATGTACTCAACGAAAACTTATGCATGTGATCAAGGAATCATACAATAAAACGAGAATAGTTTTATGGGAAAGAAACATATTGTTGTATCGTATTAAATGAAAGTGGAGATTATAACCAAAACCCTTGATGTCATAAGGTCCCATTACACAGATATTTTTCCCTGAATATATATTGTAAACGGATATTCAGTAAAGGAACAGAAAAGATACAATGACAAATACAAACATTACACAGATATTTTTCCCCTGGAAACCCAAACTGGGAAAACCAGCATATTCTATATTATTCATCATGTTACAATGTTTACAATACAAAATACATATATGAGCCAGCGGCATCCAAAACCCTAACCCAATGACCTGGATTAGTCCAAAACCCTAATTCCTTAACTGGAAATAGAAAACCATCGGCAAAGAAACCATGTGCCGAAAAACCACATAAATAAAATGTGGTCCCGAAAAATGCGGTCCCGATGCAAAGAATATACCACATACCCAACACAATTCTTTTCTTGCTTCCAGAATATTCTAATCTTGTCAAGAGTCACAAATGGAGATTAATACCTTCCGCAGCTACCATAATATCAACACTCCCTCCTAGCTAGGGAGGTATAACATATAATGGTCTTGAGCACAAACAAACCATTCAACTGGTAACATCATTATAGCCATACAGGCTAATTAAATCACGAGCATCATCATTATTATCCAACTGGATAATCTCCATGACAACTAGTACAATGTCAATTGGTAGAACACAACTGTGTCCATCCATAGTAGTACACAACTACTCAATCCGTGACACAAACAGTGGGAAATATCCACCACAATAGCATACCTCTACCGTCTGGAGACATATAGTCTCCAGAGTAATCATATCATCTGATACCAACCTGAACAGAAACAATGTTATGATATAAACTGAGTCATCTGGGCCATTCTTCCACTCACATCTATGAGATTTGGAAGAGCATCTTCCCTTAGAGAGTAGAACATAAATGATGTGCTATCTGGACTATTCTTCTCAAGCAAGGAAGAATCATTGTCCTGATTTATGAGCCTGGACCATTCACCTATCTGGGCTATTTTTTTGGCACTAAACAAAGTGAAACCTAGAGAGAATGAGTCAGCCCTAGGGAATGCCTATCCCTGATTGTTGAACCTGAACCATTCACCTATCTGGGCCATTCCTCCGGCACTAAACAAAGTGCAATCTGGAGAGAATGAATCTGCCTTAGGGAATGACTGTCTGGACCATTTCCTAAGGAAATGACTTTCCTCCACCAACCTCCAAAACGGACCATTCTTCGAAACTGCTCACAACTGTGGGCTTCGAAACTGCTCACAACTGTGGGCTTCGAAAGAATGATTGTCCGACAAGGCAAACTAGTCTTCTTGACCACTATTGAGAGTGACCATCAAGAAGAAAGATTGTCCTAAACCATTCCCCCACACTGGCCACAAGGGGAATCACTGCCAATGGTACATTAGCAATCCATCGAACCATTTTCATTATGAAAATGAGTGTTCGATCTGGACCATTTTTCGAACTAGAAAATGTCTGTCCGTCAGAAATCTCAAACCACTTTCCGAACTGGAAAGGAACTGTCCATCTTGGACCATTTTTCAAAGCTGAAAATGACTATCCATAAATCAATGATATGTTAGTGCTCCCTCCCAACCTGGAGAGCCATTTCCTCCCTTTCAGCTAAGGGAGTTATTTCCACAATCCCCAATTTGTCTAAGAAATATGCAAACTTTATTATGGACAAAGGCTTTGTCAAGATATATGTTGTCTGCTCATTTGTGGGGATATACAGGAGCTTCACTTCTCCTTACTAGACTTTATCTCGAATAAAGTAGTATTTGATCTCAATGTGTTTCGACCGTTCATGAAACACTGGGTGTTCTAATAGCCTTATACAACTCTGATTGTCACAATGTATTATGGTCAAATCTGTAACCTGATCAAATAATCCAAAAATCATCTTTCTCAACCATACTGCTTCTGTACACACTTCACATGCTGCGATATATTATGCTTCTGTTGTGCTGAGTGCGACAGACTTCTGTTTCCTCCTGCCCCAATATATCATAGTGGAGCCCAAGCTAAAACACATCCTTGAAGTACTCCTTATGTCTTCTGCACTTCCTGCCCAATCTGAATCTGTGAATCCATGAAGTTGTATATCACTGGATGCGATATATCTTAAACCATAGTTTAGTGTCCCACAAATACATCTTACAACATGCTTTGCAGTTATCCAATGCTCATGTCTAGGTTCCACACGGATCTGGCTTAGTGTGTTTACGGCAAAGCAAATGTCTGGTCGAGTATTTACTAAATACATCAATGACTTAATCAATTGTCGATATAGAGATGGGTCTACTGGATCAAAATCTGAGTCTCTTACTTTTCTTATGTATATGGTCATAGGATTGTCCATGGATTTGCAATCCATCATTCCAAACTTTTGAAGAATCTTTACTGCATACTTTCCTTGTCCAAGGAATACTTCACCACGCTTCTGCCATACTTCTAGTCCCATTTAATAATGCATGAGACCAAGATCTTGCATATCAAACTCAGAAGTTAGTTCCTTTTTACACTAGATGATGAGAGACTCTTCACCTGGCAAGAATAGATCGTCGACATATAGCAATAGAATCACAGGTGCATTTTTCACGACTTTGTAGTAAAGATTTGGATCTGCATGACTTTTGGAGAAACCAAGTCTCATTAGGTAGTTGTCTATTCTAACATACCAAGCTCTTGGAGCTTGCTTGAGTCCATATAAGGATTTCTTTAGTCTGCAAACATGAGTGTCTCTGGAATGTACTTCAAACCCTTGAGGTCGTTCAATGTATACTTCTTCTTCGATTGCTCCATTGAGGAAATATGTTTTTACATCCATCTGATGTAAACCTCGTCCCATGGAAGCAGCAAGAGACATGATAGCTCTAATGGAAGTATATCTGACAACAAGAGAAAATGTCTCGTCGTAGTCTTCTCCCTCCTTCTGGGAGAACCCTCTAGCTATGAACCTTGCTTTATATTTGTCCACACTTCCGTCTGTTGCATGTTTGATCTTATAGACCCATTTTGAAGTTACTACTGATTTTTCTTTAGGTCTACGCACAATTTCCCATACATTATTATTCATGATGGACTGGTGTTCTTCTATCATGGCTTCTTTCCATTGTTTCTTTTGGGCTGCCTCTTCAAACGTGGTAGGTTCTTCGTTTAGAAGCTTTGTCGTACATGTTGCATAGCTGGAGAATCTCTTGGGCCTCTTACTGTTTCTGAAGGTCCCACTTGGGGCTTTGAGTCTTTCTGCTTCTTGTAGGGTAGCTTCAAGCCAAGCTAGTAGTTTCTTGGTTTTGGGTACATTATCTGAATCAATGGTCTCGCATGGTTGCATCGGATGATCCAGTTGTTCTTTTTCTTCATTTTGACTTTCTGGATGACATGTGCTTTCTTAAATAGGCTCTTCATACTCTTCTTCTTCCATAGTTTCTTCTATGGATTTCTTTAAAGCCATCTTTTCATTGAAAGTTACGTCTCTGCTGACTTCAATCTTATGTTGCTCTGGGATATATATTCTATAGGCCTTGGATGATTCACTATATCCCACGAATATGCCCTTCTTTCCCGAGTTATTCCTTTTATCCTTGGGACTGTGAAAGTAAATAGGGTATCCAAAGATTCTTAGGTGTTCCACATTCGGTTTCTTTCCTGAGAAGGTTTCTTCTGGAGTCATATCCTTCAATATGCGGTGAGTACTTCTATTCTGAACATATATTGCTATCATGGTTGCTTCTCCCCATAAATACATAGATAAACCTTGATCGTTCAATAGTGCCTTCACAATTTCTTCAAAAGATTTGTTCTTCCTTTCTACTACACCATTTTGTTGAGGATTATGAGGAACAGTTAGCTCCCTCCTAATCCTTGTTGATTTGCAAAAGGCAACGAATTTCGTCGATGTGTATTCTCTTCCATTATCTGTTCTTAAGATCTTGATTTTCTTGTTTGTGAGGTTCTCTATCTCTGCTTTGAATTCTTGAAACTTGTTGAATACTTCATCCTTTGTCTCCAAGAGATATAGCCAAGTCTTTCTCGAGTAATCATCTATGAGGATTACATAGTAAAGATAACCTCCTAGAGATTTGACTGACATTAGACCGCAAACATCTGAATGTATTAGATCTAGAATTTCCTTAGATCTATTATTGCTACTTGAGAATGGTTTCTTGATATTCTTGCCAAGAGCACATCCTTTACAAATTCCTTCATGTGTAGATTGTAGTTTCGGTATTCCTTCAACCATATTTTTGAGGATGGGTAATGTTTGATAGTTGATATGAGCATACCTTCTATGCCAAAGTTCATTGAGATTGACTTCAGCATGTACAAGGGCTTCATCATTTCCTTCTAGTAGTATGTATAGTCTTCCTTCACGAGTTCCAATAACTCTAGCATTCTCTATGTTGGAGTCTCTAGACCAAGATAACACTTTTCCATCTACAAAATCTATTATGTTTCCTTTGTCTTCTAGGCAAGATATGGATACAAGATTCTTTTCTAAACCAGGTACATATAAAACATTGCTCAAATGAACATTGTTACCTATTTTCAACTTGACAGAGGCTTGACCAATTCCTTCGACTGGGTAAGTGTTTTTGTCTCCAAGCTCTACCTTGTACGGTGTATTCTTTTCATTTAGATTGGAGAGTCTAGCTTGATCTCCTGTCATATGCTTAGAAGCTCCACTGTCAATTATTCACATGTCATCTTCAAGCATTCCTGTGAATGTTGAGTAGTGTAGATGACTAGTCTTTTCATTCATGACTTTGGTTGACTGATGATTGGTCAAGATTTGACCCAAAATTTCAACCTTGATGTTTCTGCCTTCTTAGAGTGCCAAGAGGTGTGTTGGACTAAGGTGTACTTGAATATCTTCTCCTTGAGTAAGGTGTTCCATCATAAGGTGTTGGATCAGGGTTTTAGGGTTTCTGCAACTGCACCTGCTAGTAACCCTAGCAGCAATGCTTTAGTTACTACACCTGCTAGAAACCCTAGCGACAGTCTTCAACAAGCTTAGTATCCTTATGGCTTAGCTCCCTTCAAGTGGTTAGACTGAATGAAGGAGGCGTGGGCCCATAACCTGTTAGAATATTGGATGTGCTCGTTTAACCATAGACAATATAACAATATTGTCACCCAACCATAGGCACTAATACCACCCCCAAGCACCTTGGCCTTGACAGAGAGAAGAATTCTGGTAGCAGATCAATAACCAACCAAGGCCAATGTACCAAGCAAAGATAACCAAGACTGATTAGAGATTCCAACCCAAAAAGACCGAGAATATAGATTGCAGGACTAGAGGCAACAACTCCTCCCAAGACTTGCGCACAAACTGGCCTTCTACAGTGCACACAAGTGCACTTCTATAATTCTGAGAAGTCTGGCTAAAATGAAGATTGGCCTCCTGTATTTATACTGCTTCTGCCAAATTGCCTGGGATGACTTCTCATTTTGGGTGCTAATTATTCAGTATTAATTATTTTTTTTAGCGGACATCTCTTCTAGGGTTATATTCAATTATTTTCTTACTTTTGGAATATTCTAATCTTGTCAAGAGTCACAAATGGAGATTAATACCTTCTGCAGCTACCATAATATCAACAATCTGGACATACAATAACTGATCATCGCATGACTTAAGATGCTCGTTGCAATATCCTTGAAGCAACTAGACCATCATATTGTTTACCACCTCTGCATGTTTGTCGGCCTATGGATGGAAAGCAATGCTCCTACCCATCATGGTGTCCATGAGCTGCCACAAATTTGTCCAATATTCTCTTGACAATCGAGACTCTYGACGGGAGATAATGAACGTGGASAACCCAAAATGGACCCTTGCATACTGGGATAACAAACGAGTAACCTGCTTGTCACATAAYCTATCCAGTGCTACACATAAGTAGACATGATTCATACTAGACATGGGTAATCCCCTTACAAAATCCATTGAAAAACTTTCCCAAGGATAAGAGGAAATAGGAAGCGGTGTGTACAGCCCTAGCCTTTCAATAGTGGGCTTACAAAAGTACAACACACATTTGTTTACAATAGTGGTTACAAATACTTTCCTTCGAGGCAAATTCCATCCCTGTAAATACATTACAATTCCCAAATGCCCAAGTACAAATGAAACAAAATATTCTTTAGTTGCATGCACTTCCCTGTAGGAAGGAAAGCGAGGTTTACTCAAATGGTGGAGTAAGTTGTCTTGCAAACAAAACTTCTTCGCCTGCAAACCCTAGAAGATCCCACATACGTCTTTGAAGATTTCATCATTAGTATACCATCCATCATTATTGATATGATCTAAGGAAACATTCTTCAAAATAATAGATGTAACAGTAGGAGATCTAAAAACCATGTTTGTACTTATGACATTGGTACTGGCACTGGTCTCAAACTTGCATGGTTGTTGAAGGTCAGGTAAGGTAAGCATTGGCACAATGTTGATCTTTAAAGTGTTGAAGGTCTTATGTTGGATGCCTTCCCACTGAAAGACCTGTCTCATCTCAAGCAATTCATTCTTATGTAAAGGATCAAGAGCATTAACAACATTGAGCTTATCATGGTATTCCCCCTTTACAATCGTGAGTACAAGATTCTTGTTAGTGTTTATAACTCTTTTTACTTGGCTTGAACCAACAAGTGTTGATTTGTCCTTTATGATATGAGCTTTAAAGATGTATTCCACTCCATCTTTTTAAGATGGTATTTTTTTTCCTTCCAAAAGAAGATAGCCTTTCTATCATACAGATAAGGACTCCCTAATACAATACCACAGACATCCAAAGGAACCACATATAGATCCACTTCATCTATCATATTAGAAGCAATAACAAACCTCAACCTACACTACTTAGTGACATTTAACTTTGCTTTATCAGATACCCAACTGAGAGGGTAAGGTTTATGGTGAGGTCTTATGGTTAATTCCAATTTCTTAACAATTGTCTTTGATATTAAATTGACTTGGGAACCCAGATCAAATAATGTGTTTATCTTTGTATGTTTCGATACAACTCTTATGTGGAATAATGCACTTCTCCTTTAGCATCATCGTGTGATTCATTTAAAGAACTTGAACATGCATAAAAGGAATCTTTACCTTGCATCCCAACTGTTGCGATCCTTTCTTCGTCACCTGAATCAAAACCAAGATCATGTTGCATTGCAACAATGGTCTTTGGCTCCCCCCTGCCTCCAAACTGCTTTGGCCTTAACTCTGGATGTAGTTTCCAACAATGTTCGCTATCATGACCAGTTTTCTCGCAATGGCTGTAAGAGGGTTTTCCCTCTTCCTTCTTTGTTGCAGTTGTCCTCTTGTCCATCCCATTTCCTTTTCCGTTAAAATGGTTTTTGGAGTGCTTGAATGGATTTTCCTCCTTTCCATTCTTACCCCTGCTTTCAAGGTGAGTGGCTTGCATACAAACTTCATCAAGATTGATGGGGTTAAACAATAGTAAAGTATGACGAATATAACTATGAAGTGCACCAATATACTTCAGTAAAGTCTCATAAGAATCCAAAGGAATGTTCAATGCAAGAGCTTTCTTCCTAAATTCTTCTGTGAAACTTTGTTTTATCCTTTACTTTGCCTTAAAGTTTTCCATTCCATCATTGCTTTATGTAAATATCCTAATGGATAAAATTGCTTCTTTATCCCTGATTTAAATTCTGACCATGAGGAAAGAAGCTTACCACACTTACTTATGTCCTGAAGCTTTCTCTCCCACCATACTAGAGCGATGCCTTCCAACCAAAGAGAAGCCAACTGCACTTTAACTTCCTCTTCATCAATATGTTGGACACGACAATACACTTCAACATGACATATCCAATTATCTATATTTTTAGGATTATCATCTCCATTAAACATAGGTAAAGTAAATTTTATATCAAGCTTTAATAATGGTTTCGTAAAAGAGGCTTTATGGCTAGAATGATGAGAATGCTCAGAGAAAGAAGAACTAGAACTCGAAGATGAAGACGGAGGCTCAGGAGTATCTCCTCCAACCCCTTGGCTTACAGAAGCATCATCATCTACATGTGCTTCCTTTTTCTTCCCTTTCTTCTTCATCCTCTTCTCGTAATCTCCATACATTCGCTCGACCATTTCTGACATGCGATAAACGGCCATGTGCGAGTTTTTCTCCTGTTCATCGTGGTTGTCCTCTTCTATCATTTTCTTCCTTCTGGATATACAACCAACTTCAAGATTGAAAGTCTTAAGAGTTCCTTCACCCTGCTTATGCTTGGCCCTAGTAAGAATTCACACTCAACAATTCAAGTCAAAGACGACTGCTCTGATACCAACATGATCTGGGATATTTTCATTGTGACTTATAAATAATTGTATTAAATGAACATAAATTAAAGTGCACCATTAAAGAAGGAAAAACTTAAAAATTAAGAGACATAAGCATCATATATGAACACAAAAATTTGATAACGGAGTTCGTCCTTGGTGGACTACGTCTCTGGGTCCTACTCTCAAATGGGTAG
>JASDQU010372199.1:59484-72036 GCA_032191745.1 Picea mariana | reverse complement strand
ACTGGTCAAAATTTCCAAATACCTTCCACCCGAAATGAAAAGTGAATATGTTGAATTACTCAAACAATACAAATATGTCTTCGCCTGGTATTATGATGAACTGAAAACTTATGATACCACTGTTATCGAGCATAAATCCATTTGAAATCAGGCATCAAACCTTTCAGGCAAAATCTCAGACAGATAAACCCGATACTCTTGCCTATAATAGAAAGAGAGTTGAAAAAGATCCTAGATGCAAAAATTATTGTTCCACTCAGATATTCCTAGTGGGTAGCTAATTTAGTTCCAGTTAGAAAAAATAACGGCGAAATCAGACTCTGCGTGGATTTCAGGAACCTAAACAGATCATCTCTTAAAGATAATTATCCGCTCCCTAAAATGGATCAAGTTTTGGAAAAAGTGGTCAGGGATAATTGAATGTCTATGCTTGATGGCTTCTTAGGTTACAATCAAATTGCGGTCCATGAAGATGACAAAGAGAAAACCGCGTTTACCACTCCATGGGGTACTTTCACGTATGACAAAATGCCATTTGGTCTGATGAACGCAGGGGCCACTTTTCAACGAGCGATGGACATAGCCTTTGTCGGATAAAGAGTTAAGTTTATTGTTATCTATCTTGATGATTTAACTGTTTTTTCTAACTCTCATGCAAAGCACTTGGTACACCTCAAACAAACGTTCGAGAAATGCCAAAAATTTGGTTTGTCCCTAAATCCCAAGAAATGTCATTTTTCAATGCAGGAAGGTAAACTCTTGGGTCATATAGTATCTAAGGAAGGAATAAAAATTGATCCAAAAAGGGTTGAATCCATAGATACAATAAATATTCCTAGAAACAGAAAGGAAATTCAGTCTTGTTTAGGAAAAATATTTTTTTTAAGAAGATTCATTCAAAATTTCATTGAAATTGTTAAATTGATTACAGATATGATAAAAAATGACAGTGAGGTCAAATGGACGATCGAGGCCAAAGCATATTTCAAACACATCAAGAAAATGATAAGAGAAGCACTAGTTCTAGCCAACCCAGATTATACGAAAGGGTTCTTGATTTTTTCATTTTCGTCCAAGCATACTATCGTGGTCGTGCTCTTATAGAAGAACGATGAAGGCTTTGAGCAACCAATAGCATTTTTTAGTACAAGTCTCAGAGACATAGAGTTGAGATATGATATACTGGAAAAATAGGCATATGCAATGGTGAAAGCCCTCAAATATTTCAGAATGTATGTGCTTCATTCCAAGGTGATTGCCTATGTACCTACCATCATGGTCAAGGACATATTGTTTCAGCGTGACAGCGATGGGAAAAGAGTCTGATGGTTAGAAAAAATTCAGGAATTCAATCTTGAGGTAAAACTGACCAAACTTGTCAAGGGTCAGGGTCTGGCTAAGTTATTATCCGAATCAAATTTCAGAGCACTCAGAATAAATCATCTACAATCTTACGGAGAACTTCCATATATAGAATATTTTGATGTGGAGACTCCTGAAACTCAAATTCAAGAAAAAAATATCTTCCTTGGCTTGGTATAGCAACATGGTTTCCTATCTCTTAACTCTTCAGTGCCCTAGTAATATGACTCCTTCCAAGGCGAGGATGCTAAAACTGCATGCGGTAAAATACTGTATTATTGAAAATCAATTGTATTGGAAGGATCCCCTAGGTTTTTTTCTAAGATTTCTAATAGAAGCTAAAACATAGAATGTTATAAACGAGTTTCATGAAGGGGTATGCAGAGGACACCACGCTTGGAGGGAAACGGCCTATAAAATCCTAAGAGCTAGATATTATTGGCCGGAGTTATTTATAGACGTGAATACTAAAGTCAGGACCTGTAACCCCTGTCAACTATTATTAGGCAAACAAAATATTCCCACAATACCCTTGATTCTGGTCAAAACAAAATCTTTGTTTCAACAATGGGGTCTCGATTTCATCGGTGAAATCCATCCGCATTCAAGTGCACAACATAAATGGATCTTAACCACCATGGACTATTTCATTAAATGGGTAGAATCCATTCCGACAAGAAATGCTACAGACTCAGTGGTGATTAATTTCTTATAATAAAACATTTTATCTAGATTTGGTTGTCCTCGAAAGATAGTTACTGATAATGCCCAAGCTTTCAAATCCATGGCGATGGTCATTTTTTGTCCGAAGTACAATATTGTACTAGGACATTCCACAACCTACTATCCTCGGGGCAATGGATTAGCTGAATCATAAAATAAGAGCTTGATCACTATAATTAAAAAGGTGCTGACTGGAAACAAGAAAGCCTGGCACGTTCATTTGAAATACGTTTTGTGGGCAAATCGGATAGGCACTAAAAAATCAATCGGAATGTCTCGTTTCCAAATGGTGTACGGTATCGATGTATTCCTCCCTATAAATCTCACTCTGCCTATGATGAAGCTTTGGAAATACTTGAAGGAGGAACCTAACGATGTTACCAGAAGGATGAACCAGTTGATTGAAGTACAACAAAATAGGGCTGAAGTGGATGAGAAACTTCAGAAATATCAAGGCAACATGAAAGCCATGTTAGATAAAAAAGATAAAGATAAAGAGTTCCTCCCTGGTGACCTAGTGTTGAAATGGGATGCTAGAAAGGAAGACACTGGAAATCACGACAAGTTTGATCACATCTGGTTCAAACCTTTCGAGATCGTTGATTCAGAGGGAAATAATTCATTTCTATTAGAAAACCTTGACAGGAAAATCCTTAACACCCCTATCAATGGGCGCTTCCTGAAAAACTTCATGCAGTAATCAGATTCCAAACTCTCAATGTACATACCAGTTTTATTTTCATATTTTGTTTGCAATTCTTCATTTCTTTGTTAAGTTTTTACTTTCACTATAAATAAAACCAGGTTTGTTGATTTCATACAAACAAAAATATAAAAATAGGTAACGCATAGAGTTCTGGTCTGCAGAAGCTCCTGACATTTCTCACGTTCATTTTCAGGTAAGATACTTGCTGATAGTCGAGAGATAGGATGTATCAAAAATCAACACTCAATTTTCAGAACACGGGTTTTCACTCAAAACAAGTGACAAATAAATGGTTTACTTTGTTGAAAATATAAAGAAAATCTGAGGTATGAACTTCTACCCTACTAACTCAAGTTAAAATTTTCAAGGGGATATCACTGAGTATGAAAGAAGTCTCATCTGTGTATATATTTTCACCTAATATACAACCAGAGAAATGTAAAATTACAGCTTAATCCTAAAAATTTTCTCTGAGTAAAATTAAAAGCAAAAATAAAAAATGAAATAAAAGTTATAAAATAAGAAAATAAGAATAAAAGAAGCTCGCAAATCATGAAGTAGGTATAAATAGTTAAGATCCCTTCCAAACCTTTAACTCTTCAGTTTGTTCCCATCCATCATGTTTGAAATCTTTAATTATGTTTTATTTGCGCATCCTAATTTTAAAATCTCCACGGAAATACAAAGTTCGCCTTAACTCAGGAAGCCTAAAAGACTAGATCTTCAAAATGAGAGTATGCAAAATTTTTTTGAGTCCTTTGATTATAACTAAAAGAAAGTGTGTCTAGAATAATCCTAAATAATTTAGCCCTTCTATCATATTTTAAACTGATTCATTTTTGATGCAGGAGCATCTCTCCACGTCAGCCAGCCAGCCAACCACGTCAGCGTGTGCATTCAAAGCCGAAGAGAGGCGCAACCCTCGTCTTCAATTTTGAATTTGAATGTAATTAAATGTTTAGGTTGTTGAGTCGTAAGGCCATGCTTTGCACAGGCATAGAAGTAGGTAGGCCTTAAATGTTGTAAGGCTGAGATCTAGATCCGATTGTGTACTAGACAACCCATTCAATGTAATTGAATAGGGTAGGTAGATTGGAGGGAAGAACTCAAAGAGCCCCCTCATGTAAAAGATCAATTGCGATCTCATTTGAGAAGGGAGGATTGTAAGAGAAGAGAGGAGAAGGAGCTGAGACTTCGATATAGTTCATGCTTAGGAACACCTTGTAAAAATAGGCATTTGCCATTTAATACAAACAACAGTTTTTCCTGCACATTTCTTGTGTTGAATGAATGTCTGTGTGTGTTCAATTTATGCTGTAGATGTATGCTAGACATTTGCAAGGAGTTGTTTTGATTTCAGGCTTGAGAGGTTTTTTGTGGTTTCATGCCAAGAGGGCGTGACAGAGTACTGTGGTCTCTGAATACCAGTGCACTGAAGCACTTCTAAACTCTGTGGAGTCAGACAAAGACGTGCTAGGAGGGCATAGTAGCTGAAATCAACAATTCAGAGGAAGACCTTTGAGGTTGTTGAATACCTCAGGAGGCAAGGCTATGTAGGAGGAACACAGTTGCAGACAGAATCTCTAAGGAGTTCTGTAAATCTCTACCAGGTGGGAATTGAGCCACTACAAGGAGTGCACAGAGGAAGAACTCTGCTGTGAGTTCAACTGAAGTCAGAATCACTAAGGATTCTGAGAGCTCTGCCAGGAGGGCATCCGAATTCTCCATCTGCAGGAGAAAGGAAGAAGGATTTATTTCTTTAAGGTCTGAGGAGCAGCAAAGATTAGAAGGAGTAGCACCTTGTGTGAAAAGACTCTACATAGGTGCAGAAGTCATGGAATCCCTTGAGGATTCGAGAACAAAAGCTTGGGAGAAGAAGCGTTCTTATAAGTGCAGGCGAGACTCAAGTCGAAGAGCTCACAGAGAAAAGAAACAAAGGTCGAGGCCTTTGAACGTTTGGAATTCTTCCAAGTTCGGAAGAAAAGCGCCAAGGCTCAGCAGGAGCAATAGCTGTCATCAAATCAGCTGAGAAGATCTGGACTGTTGAAGGTTTCCACATCTAGGAGGCAGTATAGGAGGAGCGCAAGAGCAGGAGAGATTCTGAGCTGTTAGATTTCGTTCAGAATCCTCGACAACTGTTAGATCTATCGAGAGTTTCACGAGGGTTAGACCTCATGCATAGAGTAGCAGAGAGAAAGTCCCAAAGGGGGTGAGATCGGGATATCGATTTTCGGGAGTTCAAGAGTACGGAGGAAGAAAGTCCAGGCACTCGACATCAAAAATATTGACAAGGTGAATTAGATCTGAGTCATCCATTTGCGGGAGGATGCGTGTCACGGAATCATCCATTTCGAAGATTCAGGCACCGGGACTCACAGAGGTGAGCATATTGAATTTGCGAGTAGCGAAGTCCTGAGGAAATATAAGTTGTTCATCTGGGAGAGGACATGTGTCGCGAGATCGCCCATATCGGGGATTCAGACATCAGGGTTCATAGAGGGAATTCCTTGATTTCATGAGTGGCGAATTTGCGAGAAGATCGAGACCATCTATTTGAGGAGGACAGGTGACAGAGATCTAGGGATCTCGTGAACTTGGAGGTTTGCAAGGTGAGAGCCCAGGAGTTGGGTGCTCAAATTCGCGAGTGGTGAAGTCGCGAGAAAATCACAGTCATCCATCTGAGGAGGACAGGTGGCAGCAATTGCAGAGTCGGCGAAGTGACGAAGAGATCCAGATTTCGGATCTCGCAAACTCGTAGGTTCACAAGGTGAGAGCCCAAAGGTTGGGTGCTCCAAGTCACAAAGTCGTGAAATCGTAAGGAGCGGAGATAGCCGTTGGATCCGGGTCAAGGGAGGACCATTGTATCAGAGCCTCATCGCGCGTTTTGCATATTCGGAGGTCCGGAGGTTGAGAGGACCTTGTCTCAACATCAGAAGTTCTGAAGTGCCAAGATTTGAGGCATGAGTGTGGGCACGTGGCAGAGACATAAGGTGGGGCCCGCATGATAGACAGGAAAACATGCATCACCTAGGAAAAGGAGTCAACACTCCATTGATTTCTCGCGTCTCGGGGATTCGCGAGATGAGAGAACGGGAGCTCGACGTTGAAACTCATGAAGTGGCGAGTAGCGAGAGGTGCTAGCGCTTCGCCTAGCTAGTGGTCATGCTCAGAAGGTGCTAACAAAAGGGAGCTATACTCATTTCGCGGTCTCAGGTGTTGCAGGATTGAGAAGGAGGAGTCGAGAGCTTCGACTCGCGAACTCGTGAGATCGCGAGATACGAANAGCATTGTGGTCACTTGGGGAGGAAGGAGCTCGCGCCTACTGCTGTTCGCACAGGGGAGCTTCTGAAGGACCTGTGGATTGATTGGAAGGAGATTCCAGCAGGGAACCTAAGGAGATAATTCGGCTCGAGGGAGATAAATAACGATCCTATGAGCGGATCTCAGCTTGAGAGACGATAGGTCTATGTCAAGTGGTATCAGAGCTTGAATCTTGTCTATATATTTCAGGAAAGGGAAGTTGGAGGTAAAAGAGCACTCTGATACACATCAGAGTGGTATCAGAGTGGGATTTCATCTGTATATTACAGGTGAAGTGAGAAGGTAAAGGAATATAGAGTACTGGAGACTCTGTGATGATTGTTTATAGGTAGGCAACAATCAAGAAGACAGTCAGGAGGAGACTATAGGAGAGGCTGAGCACTCAAGTTTGCAGATTTTCCAGGAGGGTAGATAGACAGCAAGATGGCTACTGAAGGCCGTAGATATGCTGGAAGGAAGAACCCAGAGCTGATGAGTAAAGAAAACATAGATGAAGAGCTCACTTATATAAGGGTGGAGATAGAAAAGCTTGCATTGTGGATGCAGTAGGACGTGAGGATGGATGAGCTTGCATTGGAGATGTAGCAAAATACCAAGTTGAGATGAGTATATGAATGGCCCATGAAGACAAAGGTAAATTGGCCAGTCAAGGAGTTGATGGCTAGAAGACAACGTAGGCTGTTAAGAGGATGGTTGAGGCATGCCGAAAACCTCGATGGACCTGAGGAGATGGTTCAGGTATGTAAACCAGAGACTAGGAGAAATCTCAGTGATGTGGAGGAAGAATTGGGATCAGCTGAAGATCTCAAGGACTGCCAGGAAGGCAGCCTAGAAATTCCCAATTGCTAGGTGGGCAATGAGTTGAGATCATTGCGGGATCTCATAGACTATCATGAGAACAGCCAAGGAATTTCACATTTCTAGATGGGCAAAGAGTTGAGGTCACTGAGGGATCTCACAGACTGCCAGGAGGGCAGCAAGAAAATCTCAATTTTCTAGGTGGGCAAGGGAACAGAGATGGGACTGTTTGAAAGTCTCATGGACTCAGAGGTGAGTTCAATTTATCTTGAGGTGCTGATAAAGATGGGATCAGTTGATCTCATAGTCTTCCAAGGAAGCAGCAGGAAAATCCCATATTGCTAGGTGGGCATGGATAAGCAGGTGAGGCTATGTGAGAGTCTTATGAACTCAGAGGTGAGTTTGGATCAGCAGATGCAGCTGACAAAGGAGGAATATATGAGGAATCTTCTGATGATTGGAGGAATTTAGATATTCCTACCATTTGCCCAAGAGGAGGCAGAAATCTGTGTTGCAGATGAAGTAGCGACAGTAAGAGAAAGACAGCCAGCTGAGACTGTCAAAGAAGAATCGGAGAAGATGTTTGAGGCTGCCCAAGCAGAAGAGGATGATGAGCATTCCGAGGAATGGCTCAATATTTTCAGCCAGGAAACTGAAAAGACTGTAGCATTGGAGCTTGCAGAAGTGGGAGAAGAGGAAGAAGCAGACAACATTAGTTTGGCTAATCTATATGAATAGATTGAAGCCCTGGAAAGAAGGGTGATAGTGCAGGGCATGCACATCCAAAAGGTGAAGTTGGAAATAGATGAAGAAGGCATGGGAGATCACAGTGATCTACCCAATTGCAGAAAATTTTTGCAGTTGGAGAGACTGCATGAACAGGGCCAACCACTGGAGCAGTTGGACGAAGTGATTGAGGAGATCAGGGAGCCGATGTTAGGGTCAACAGAAATTGTCAATGAAGAGAAGTTGAGCAGAAGAAAAGAAGCAGCAGTAGTAGCGCAGAAGAAACAATAGCAGTAGGGACATGGAGCAGAAGAACAACTCAAGAAATTTGTTTGGGATCCAGGAGGATTTCAACAGCTGAGATGGGAAGCACATGAATTTTTCAGCTGAGGATTATGATGCAGGAGCATCTCTCCACTTCAACCATCCATCCAGCCACATCATTGCGTGCATTCAAAACCGAAGAGAGGCGCAACCCTCGTCTTCAATTTTGAATTTGAATGTAATTAAATCTTTAGGCTGTTGAGCCGTGAGGCCGTGCTTTGCATAGGCGTAGAAGTAGGTAGGCCTTAAATGTTGTAAGGATGATATCTAGATATGATTGTGGACTAGACAGCCCATTCAATGTAATTGAATAGGGTAGGTAGATTGGAGGGAAGAACTCGAAGAGCCCCCTCATGTAAAATATCAATTGCGATCTCATTTGAGAAGGGAGGATTGTAAGAGAAGAGAAGAGAAGGAGCTGAGACTTTGATATAGTTCATGCTTAGGAACACCTTGTAAAAATAGGCATTTGCCATTTAATACAAACAACAGTTTTTCCTGCACATTTCCTGTGTTGAATGAATGTCTGTGTGTGTTCAATTTATGCTGTAGATGTATGCTAGACATTTGCAAGGAGTTGTTTTGATTTCAAGCTTAAGAGGTTCTTTGTGGTTTCATGACAGGAGGGCGTGACAAAGTACTGCAGTCTCTGAATACCAGTGCACTAAAGAACTTCTGAACTCTGCAGAGTCAAACAAAGATGTGCCAGGAGGGAACAGTAGATGAAATCAACAATTCAGAGGAAGACCTTTGAGGTTGCTGAATACCTCAGGAGGCAAGGCTGTGTAGGAGGAACACAGTTGCAGATATAATCTTTGAGGATTTCTGTAAATCTCTTCCAAGTGGGCATTGAGCCAGTGCAAGGAGTGCACAGAGGAAGAACTCTGCTGCGAGTTCAACTGAAGTCAAAATCACTAAGAATTCTGAGAGCTCTGCCAGGAGGGCATCCAAATTCTCCATCTGCAGGAGAAAGGAAGAAGGATTTATTTCCTTAAGGTCTGAGGAGTAGGAAAGCTTAGAAGGAGTAGCACCTTGTGTGCAAAGACTCTATAGAGGCGCAAAAGTCGTGGAATCCCTTGAGGATTCGAGAGCAAAATCTCGGGAGAAGTAGCGTTCTTATACGTGCGAGTGGGAATCAAGTCGAAGAGCTCGTAGAGAAAAGAAACAAAGTTCGAGGCCTTTGAACATTTTGAATTCTTACAAGTTTGGAAGAAAAAGCGCCAAGGCTCAGTAGGAGCAATAACTGTCGTCGAATCAGCCGAGAAGATCTGGATCGTTGAAGGTTTCCATGTCCAGGAGGCAGTACAGGAGGAGCATAAGAGCAGGAGAGATTCTGAGTCATTGGATCTCATTCAGAATCACCGACAGCCGTTAGATCTGTCAAGAGTTGCACAAGGGTTAGACCTCACGCATAGAGTAGCAGAGAAAAATTCCTGAATGGGGTAAGATCAAGAAATCAGCGTTCAGGAGTTTGGGAGTCTAGAGGACAAAATTCTGGGCACTCGACATCAGAAATCATGACAAGGTGAATTAGATCTGAGCCGTCCATCATCCATTTTGGAGATTCGGGCACCGGGACTCACAGAGGTGAGCATCTTGACTTCACGAGTAGTGAAGTCCTGAGGAAATCTGAGCCATTCATCTGGGAGTGGACACGTGTCGCGAGATCGCCCATATCGGGGATTTGAACATCGGGGTTCAGAGAGGGAAGTCCTTGACTTCGTGAGTGGTGAAGTCGCAAGAAGATCGAGACCATCTATTTGAGGAGGATAGGTGGCAGAGATATAGGGATCTCACGAACTCGGAGGTTTGTAAGGTGAGAGCCCAGGAGTTGGGTGCTCAAATTCACGAGTGGCGAAGTCGCGAGAAAATCACAGCCATCCATCTGAGGAGGATAGGTGGCAGCAATCGTGGAGTCGGCAAAGTGTCGAAGAGATCCAGATTTTGGATCTCGCGAACTTGGAGGTTCACAAGGTGAGAGCCCAAAGGTTGGGTGCTCCAAGTCACGAAGTCGCAAAATCATGAGGAGCGGAGACAGTCATTGGATCCGGGTCAAGGGAGGACCGTTGGATCAGAGCCTCATCATGCATTTAACGTATTCAGAGGTCTGGAGGTTGAGAGGACCTCATATCGACATAAGAAGTTACGAAGTGCCAAGAGCTGAGGCACGAGTGTGGGCACATGGCAGAGCCATAAGGCGGGGGCCGCATGATAGAAAGGCAGACACGCGTCACCTAGGAAAAGGAGTCAACACTCCGTTGACTTGTCGCATCTCAGGGATTCATGAGATGAGAGCACAGGAGATCGATGTTGAAACTCGTGAAGTGGCGAGTCGCGAGAGGTGCTAGTGCTTAGCCTAGCTGGCGGTCATGCTCAGAAGGTGCTGACAAAAGGGAGCTATACCCATTTCATGATCTGGAGTGTTGTAGGATTGAGAAGGAGGAGTCGAGAGCTTCGACTCACGAACTCACGAGATCACGAGCTGCAACAAGTGCCTTTGGAATCAGGCCTTGGTCATAGCGTTGTGGTCACTTGGGGAGGAAGGAGCTCACGCCTAGTGTTGTTCGCACAGGGGATCTTCCAAAGGACCTATGGATCGATTGGAAGGAGATTCTAGTAGGGAATCTAAAGAGCCGATTTGGCTCGAGGGAGATAAAGAACGATCCTGTGAGTAGATCTCGGCCCAAGGGCCAATAGGTCTGCGTCAATTTCACTCAAGGAAATTCCCTGGAAATTAAAATATCCTCGTGATAACTTCCCTGTAGGTGAAGGTGTTTTGAAGGTCATGGGAGGATTAGCCCAAAGTAAATCAAAGTGATTTGACAGACCATAGCTGCTAAATTATAAAAAGAGATATCATCCTGTGTATGATATATACAAATTGATTGCCCCCACTTCAAAAATATTAAAAAAAATAAGATGGATGGTGAAAGGAAATTCATAATCTGATTGCCCCCATCTAGTCCAAGACAAATGGTGAAAAGAAATTCAAAATTCGATTGTCCCCATTTTGTCCAAAAGATATGATGAAAGGAAATTCATTTAAATGATTTCCCTCATCTCATAAAAGTGCAAATTGAAGTGGAGAAAGGAAATTCAATGGGGAATGTAGATAACTTCACCGAGGTACTGAACAAGCTCACTAGCAATGAAACAATGTCTATGATATCTGCAAGGCTGTTACACATGTATATAATTTGCTCTGGTAGCTAGTTATCTTTTTGACAAAGATTTATACTCTAAGATGACAAGGGATCCCCTAATTAAAATTTCTATATTTTACTTTACCTTGATGCGAAAAAAAATTGACCAGATTTTGATAGATTGATTAAAGTTATCTTGATTATATTAAACAGACCTGAAATTTGTTTCACAAAAAAGAAAGCGATAGACATCCTAAAATTGAGTTTGGTGAACAATCAAGTTTCCGAAATCTTTGTGAGATAAGGCTGAAGTCTAATATCTTTCTATCTGTTTTCTCAAAGGTGTTTCACAGAAATGCAATAATGACTCTATTTACCCAATAAATGCACTTGGTCTACTATTCTTTGACATATCACAGGGAGACACAATCCCTAGATGGAGACTATGTTGGAACACATATATATTTCTAAACTTTGAACTTTAAATGGATTTCATTACCTTTAAAATAAAAACAACACACGCTTGATTCTCACCGTCGATGAGATCTTCCATCTAATCAAACGATCCTAATACCTTAGAAACTATGGAACCACCTACTCGTTAAAAAGAAAATAAAATCACTAAAGAGTACTTCATGATTTCGGATTTTGGAGTTTCACACTTCAGATGTGTTAACATGCCTCAACTTCAAAGTCTTGATATGCGAAATCCTAAAATATATTAAGCATTAAGCCAGATTAATTAAGGATTTAAAATGATTAATGATAAATTAATCACATCGCGATTTCTCATCTTGGGGATCTTGCCTCGAGCAACTTTCAATATCTCGAAGCCCGAACTTGTGAAATATCTTAAGTATTAATCCGGGTGAATTAAGGATTAAAAACTATTAACGATTAATTAATCACATCACGATTTCTCATTTCAGGGATCCTGCCTCGAGTGACTTTCAATATCCCGAGATCCGAAATTTTTTAAGTTAAACATGATAATTTAAAGGGTTAAACATGATTAAAATTAATTAATCACATCGCGATTTCGTGTTTCGAAAATCACATCTTGAACTGTTATAAGATATCCCAAGATCCAAAATTCTAAAATTTACTTAACGATAAGTGAAATTAACTAATACATTAATGATGATTATCTCGTGATTAATCTTTCACTGAATCATAGCGCATATAAATTCAAATTTCATCTATGCTTTTCCCGATCATGAACCACCAGACATTAATGTAATTAATAATCGATCTATGGAAATCATTTTGAATAAGATCTCGAAACACCACATAAATATTTTCCATTAAGGAAAGTAAATACATTGTCAGTGAAGGTATGCATAAATTGATACCCTTAAGATGAAAAAGATATTGAAGTTTGAACTCTATTTGTGTTTTCACAAAACAAAAAGCGTAGCGAGATAATAAGTTTGTGCATTTTCTGTGACA
>JASDQU010372199.1:33331-43671 GCA_032191745.1 Picea mariana | reverse complement strand
ACATTCATATGGATCAGATCTAATATTCTCACATATCATTAGCACTAAGCATAAGTAGATCTATCTAATCATCTTAAAGCACTTAGCAAAAGAAGACATAAACACATTAATACAAGCACAAAGTAAGGCAACACATCGTTTACGTGGTTCACCCCCACCCTGGGGCTATGTCCACCAACTATTCTTATTTATTGTCTTCATTCAATAGGTTATAACCACAAATCCATCAAAACCCTTGCTCCGCACAGGATAAAAGATCTACGCAGCTCGCTAGATCCTTCTTCCTTGCATTACAACACTAAGCCCTCCACAATCTACTACGAGGACCTACACTTAGCTCTGCAAGTCTCTTACATTCATGCACAAAGCACTTATAGACCCTACTCACACTTAGCATACATTCACATCACATAGATGAACTATTCGACTTCTTCTTACATTGCCTATCCTTCTATTTATACATACAAAATAGGCCTAAACATGGGTAAACCCATGGGCCGACATCCCATTCTCGTTACATATTCCCAAAAACCCAAAAAGGATCCAAAAGTGGGTTGATATCCCATGATCTCCGCTTCATCTTGTGCTCCTCCTTCGACAGGTTGTCGAAGTCCCAACATAGGTCAATATGACCAAGAATCTCCCAAAACTTGGTCAAGGGCCAACAAGCCCCCAACACTCACCTGTGACTCATCCTAAGTCACTCTAGTCTGATTAGTTCTGCTTCAAAGGCCTCGATCTTGGCTCAAGATTCTTCGACCTACTGCTATGCTATGGCCTCTTTCTCGGTGAATTCCTGGATCACAGTCTCATTCACGGGCCCTTCTAGGAATTGTTCTGCTACAATGACAACCTGTTCTAGCTTTGCTCCTCGACTTTCAACCTCTGTCAATAACTGACACACTTTATCTTGTACTGGTTGGAGTCATTGAGTAACTTCCATCACTCTGCTTTGAATTGTATGGATCTATTATTGGGTGGTGCGTTTCTCCGGATACCACTTCATTCTTTCTACGACTGACGGGGTTTTCAATTGCGCTTGTAGTGTGTCTATGTGTTGTTTTTCTTCCTTGAGCTGCGACTCCAATGCTTGTAACTCTAGATTTTTGGTGAGGTTCTCATATGTCTAGGTGATTTGGTTACTCATCTTCTTGCACTCCAAGGCAAGAGCTTTTAGTTTGTCAACTACTCTTCGGGCAGTTTCTTCCCTTAGGTCTCTTACATATTGAGGGGTCTTGGGCACAGTTCGGAGATCCAAGTATGCTATGCACTATTGGAGTTGCTAGATTACTTCTTCAAGTTGTTCCACCTACTATGGAACTTGCTCTTTGGCCTTTACTTCGATGACTATCACATAGTGAAGTGCTATGTGAACCATTTCCTTTATTTCGAGTTGCTCGGTGAGCAACTAACTATTCCTTGCTTTGTTGTAACTATGCTTTTTCTTCATCCCACTTCACTAGCAGAGAAAGATTTTCTCGTTTTGCATCATTGCATTTCTCCTCAAGGTATTTTTGTACTTTCTCTAAATCCTGGGTGTCTTGTGTTGTCTCTTCCTGAGCTCGTTGAAGGCGAGCTTCAACTGTATTAGCGATGTGGTGTAGTTGAGTTGGCTCATCACCTAATTCTATTGTTCCTGCTGACAGAGGTGCAGTAGAAACTGTGCGGCTGGACTGTAATTCCTACTACACCCCTTGGAGCTCATCCTTAATCCGATTGAACACCTCCTTCTGCTTATCTTCTTGCTTCTCTGTTATCCCCAACGAAGCATTGTTCAGTGCTATGACGATGAAGTTGAAGTCGTCTGAGGTAAGGGTGGTCTCAAATTTGGTCCTGGTTGCTTTCACTTTCTTTCGGGATGAGGGTTTCGGTGGGGAAACCTTCCTTTTCTTTGAGGGGTCCTCCTCGTCTCTAGGCCGTGTAACTTCACCTTTCTCCTGTTCAACTTCTGCGCCATCTATCTCTCCGCCATATCCTCCTTGATCTGCTAAGATGGAAGCGGTCTTCATGGATGCGCTATCTAAATCATATACCTCTTCAGTCTTCTTTATCTTGCTAGGTCCGGCTGTATCCTGCGTTTTTTCTGGGCTGTCAACATCGGACATCTCCGCAGGGTCCGCTAGAACAAGGAGGTTCACCGACCATTCCTTGGTAATCTCTTCCAAGTCATCCTCTGTCAACTTGTAGTATGATTGCAGCTGTTGTTTATGTCCATCTGTGTGCACTGTAATGTAGATAAAATGGCGGTCCGCGCTGAATTTAATCAAGGGTCGAAACCTGTGGAGGGTATTTGGGTTCATACGAGGTGCGGACTAGATGGATACCTTCAACTGGTTGTAATACGTATGGGACATGGCATTTGACTGCCACTATTTATTCATGTCGTTCGAGTACCACAGTGTACTAAACTTCGCGGCCAGAGGTTCAAACGACTCGATGTCCGGGAAGGTCGCACCTTCCAGCATCTCCCATGCAATGAAATCGATCAGGATCAATAGCCAACTGAAGTGCAATTCATATCCCTAATCATGGGATTCCCTGCAGTCCAGTTCCAATTGGTTTACTAGGTATTGTGCCCAATTCGTCTGAAGTCCTTCTGCGCACTTCCCTGCAAGGTCGACTACGAAACCAATGACTTGGGTGGGTCAATTCTTTCGCACCAACTTTCCTTCAATCAATTGGCAGGTGAGATGCACTTCAACGCTCTGGATAGAAGCTACCTTGTAACCTCACATGCCCTTCTCGACATCTCCATAGGTGTCTTTAATCTTTTGCACAAGAGTGTGATCCATGGATTTTCCTAGGTAAAAAATATTTTGGGTTAGGGCCTTGCATGCTCATCCCTGTGATCCAATTGATCAATGTCGGATCCATTGTGATACGATGATTTAACCATAAGTGTCTGCCATGGTAACAGGACAATAGTAGTTTGATGCATGCATTCACCTCTTGGTGTCTTCTGAAGTGCGGGATCTTCATGACGATGAGAAGTGTGGACTGTGCGAGGTTATGGGTCCATGATTGGTGAATTATCTTTGAATTATTTCATTTGGTCCTGGTCAGATACTTATTTGGGGCGAGCATGTTATATACCTTCATGTCCCTGAGGTTGAAATCGCTAAACTTCAATGCTGCAATCTTATCTTGGTCTGCGCACACTGCGTGTATCCCTTTTGGGGGGTACGCAATGACCAAATCATACTTGTTGGCACATGGGAGGACCTAGGGTTCAACGCTTAAAAATCACACCAATAAAACCCTAACTACCAGCCCTTTCAGCAACACCTGTGAATCAAATGAAGTCTAATGCGAGGTAGAGGCAGGGGTGTTTGCAAGACTCAGGTGTCTGCAACCTTAGCTGCGACACAGATCTGTGATTCTTACTCTTAGAAAGTACTTTAGCAAAGATCGTTCATCAATATTTAACCCTCAAGGAACTCCGCAAATGGCATAGAGCACCGCAACATTCACTTCAATCTAGGTTAATTTAGCACTTAGCAACATCAAAATAGGTTTAGCACTCAACACTTTCATATATGTAAAATCTACACCCATACATCTAAGAAGCACAAAGAAAAGTGGATCTCTCTAACAATATCATAGAAAAGTACATAGAATAATCATATCAAATCATAACACATGGAAAGAAACCAACACATTAGGTTGAAGCACCAAGCATAACACACAGAGTTACCGTGGTTCACCCCCACCCTAGGGCTACATCCACAAAGTCTTATTCTTCTTTATTAGCTTTGGTCAATCAGGTTATAGCACAGAGCTCACACTTGTACTCTGCATAGGATAGGACATCTGCGTACACCTCGCCATATCCTCCTTACCTAGGTAGATCTAGCACAGAGCCTTCTTACAATCCATGCACTCAGCACTTACAACACTTGCACTCATCTCTACAAGTCAGTCACATAATATACACAAAGCCTTTACTATCACTTATCTTATCTTCCTCCTCTCTCTTACATTGCTTAGCTACTTATACTTTATAAAATTGGCCTAAAACATGGGTAAACCCATGGGCCGACATCCCCTTTCCCATTACATTAACCCAAAACCCTAAAAAGGGTCCCAAAAGTGGGCCGAGATCCTATGATCTCTGCTTCTCCTAGCGTTCCATCTTTGACAGACTGTCGAAGTCTAAAAATGGTCAAATATGACCAAGTGTTCCTCAAAACTTGGTCAAGGGCCAACAATACTCAAACTCTTTGGGCACATTGTCTCGATTGATTTCACCGCTCAGGGGTGGTAGATAGGCAGGTAAAATACTTGGAATTAACTTGGCATTCATGATATCGTCTCTGTTCTTAGTTATCTTTTCATCTACTAGCCGGGATGGACCAGCTTGAGAAGTGGACGGTGAGGCTGAAAATCCTCTCATCGAATATTCTTGTACACCTGTAGAAACTCCTCTCTCTGACATGAATCTTTCAGTCATCAAGTTGAAGAGAAATTTCGTTATTGATTCTTCAATTGCGGTGAGCTTGTCAGACATACATGCTCTATTTTAAAATTATCAGGGTCACGATGAACTTAGATATGGCACTAGAACAAACAACAATAGCTCAATGATCACTGTATGCAATTCACTTATTCTGCGGGCTAAAACTCTTAGTTACCAAAAGTGTTCTACATGCATGGCACAACGGGATAAGTAGGAAACTCGGCAATGGTTCGCTTGTAACGGGTATGAAGCCTCATTAACTCTTGTTTTGTCCATTATGGTGTGGTCCAACGGTATGGTGTCAAGTTGTAAATTCTTTTCGACCCGTTTGGAGTAGGATTTGAATGGATATATTGGCCCCAACGGCTATATTTCTTTTCCATGGTGAAGTACCATGTGTCATTGTTCTGATATCCTGGCGAAGTTCCAATTCTGCAAATTTTCTTTCTACGAAGTTCCCTCTGGAATCTTTTGTAACTTTTCAATCTTAACCCTCTTCTTACTTATCTTTCTATCCTTCTTTCCAGTGAGCTTCTTCTCGGTAGGTCTTTTTCCATACTCATTCTTATCTTCTTTTACATAGTCACTGCGCGTTGTTGAGATTCTTTCCTAGAATTTAGGGGTAATACCTCTTCTTTATCTGGAGTAAGTACTTCAGTCTTTTTTGGTTCTCCTAGTGTTCTTGCAGCTTCGACATCAAGGTCTCTAGTGTCAAATAGCTTTGATCTATTCTCATTTTCTTCAATCAATTGTGCGATCTT
The DNA here is from genome assembly GCA_032191745.1 of Picea mariana. Lineage (NCBI taxonomy): Eukaryota > Viridiplantae > Streptophyta > Pinopsida > Pinales > Pinaceae > Picea > Picea mariana. The sequence continues at coordinate 38,454 of JASDQU010372199.1, read as the reverse complement.
TCTGGTCATGAAATATTTTAATTCTTGTTTCTTCTGCTCCAAAACTTCTTCTTCTTCCTTTCGTCTGGCTTGATCTCTATCAATCCAAGGTTTTCCTATTAACATGGTAAATGGGGTGTTGTCCTCAATAAATTGAATAATATTAAAATCTTCCTCTTTCAAAGTTCCATTGAGAGTCATAGGTATCTGAGTGAACCTTCTACACAGGTTTACCAGTTTTCCTCTGAATAACCCTAGTCCTCGTAATGAGGGAGTCATAGCAGGCCTCCCTATAGCTTCCCAAGTTCTCTCTGTCATGATATTCACCTATGTTTCCTCATATAGAACACAGTCAATGTCAAAGTCTCATATTCTTGCTTCAAGGCGTTCCTTGTCTTTAAAGATCTCTGATAATCTAATATGTCGGTGGGCATTCAAGTTTTCTCTCATCTGTAGCAATACTTGCTTGGATCCTTTCTGGTATTTTTCCATAATCTCAGTTTATGGATCTTCCTTAGGGTTCTCTTGATTCAGATTCATTCCTTCAATATTAGCAATCATTCGAGGGCAATCCAACACTTCATGGTCCATATCTTTGCAACAAAGACAACTAGGTCTTCTCCCAAGGAATTCTTTAGCAAGATGTCCCAGTTTTCTGCAACTGTAATAGAGGGTTAATCCTGTCTTTCTTTTAAATGATCCCCAACCTGTTATTTACTGTGCACTAGGATCATAGGATCTAACCTGCAATAAATTATTTCTGGGATCCTGCATCCATTCATTAGTCCAAACATTCTTTCTATGCATAAGTATAACATATTTGTCACTATTCTTATTATATCTATTCATATCATATCTTCTTTCATCTATTAATACCCTAGTTTTCAAGCTAGGACAGATCCTATCAATTATACCTAGATCCATACTCTAGAAACAAAAATTTCCACTTATCTTACTTCTACAGAGCACAAATCTTCCAGATCTAAAACTTTTAACTATTCTTACCTTTATCAGAGCATAGAGCTTGCAGATCTTACCTTTTTTAATCAGAAATTCTCACTTTTACCTTTCTGAGAGCACAAAGATTTCAGATCTTGCTTCTTTCCTTTAGATCTGACCTCCTTTCTTCAGATCAATTTTCCTTCTTTAGAAAAGATCTTTATAAATCAAGTAGAATACTACGCACTAGGGCACAGATCTACGCACAAATCTTTCACAATCTCAGGTCGAATATTTTCACAAAGCTTCTTCTTTCTCAGTTCCCAGCAATCATAGTTTCAGGTCCTAGAAACGGAACCATTTGTTGGCATAGGGGTAGACCCAGGGTTCAATGCTACAACAGTGCACCAACAAAGCCCTAACTACTGACCCTTTCAACAACACCTACGAAGCAGATGAAGTCTCACCCAAGGTAGAGGAAAGGGTGGTTACAAGACGCAGGTGTCTACAACCTTAGATGGGACACAGATCTGTGATTGTACTACTTAATAAATCACTTAGCACCATTAGTTCCTCAATCTATAATCATTAATCACTTCGTTGATAAAGCAAGGCTTCACAACATTCACACTGTTATAACGTACTTAAGCATTTAGCATCAATAGATAGGTCAGATCTAGCATATCAAGCACTAAGCACATTCATATGTATCAGATCTAATATTCTCACATATCATTAGCACTAAGCATAAGAATATCTATATAATCATCTTAAAGCACTTATCAAAAGAAGACATAAACACATTAAGACAAGCACAAAGCAAGGAAACACAACGTCTACGTGGTTCACCCCCACCTTGGGGCTACATCCACCAACTCTTCTTCTTTATTGTCTTTAGTCAATCGGTTACAAGAACAAAGCCATCAAAAACCCTTACTCCACACAGGAAAGAATATTTGCGCAGCTCGCTAGATCCTTCTTCCTTGCCTTACAGCACTAAGCCCTCCACAATTTTCTACGAGGACGTACACTTAGTTCTGCAAGTATCTTACAGTCATGCACAAAGCACTTACAGGCCCTCCTCACACTTAGCATGCATTCGCATCACATAGATGCACTATTCGACTTATTCTTACATTGCCTCTCCTTCTATTTATACATAGAAAATAGGCCTAAACATGGGTAAACCCATGTGTCGACATCCCATTCCCGTTACATATTCCCAAAAATCCAAAAAGGATCCAAAAGTGGGTTGAGATACCGTGATCTCCGCTTCATCTTGTGCTCCTCCTTCGACAGGTTGTCGAAGTCCCAACATAGGTCAATATGACCAAGAATCTCCCAAAACTTGGTCAAGGGCCAACAAGTACTTAAGAACTGGTGGCTAATATAGTTGAAAGTAAAAGATTGGCTAGGGAGGTGAAAAAAGATTGTGAAGAAGAATTCTATGCTCTTGACAAAGAGTCATTGTATGTGGGAAGAGATAATATCTCTGAGGCCCTAGGACAGATTGATATGGAAAAAAATCAATATGATTTCAAAGCAAGTATTGAAGAAGCCCGGGCCAAAATTTTACAATTGAAACAAGTTGACCTTACTCTGATGAATAAATGGATAGTCAACCCTAGCTTAAGACTACATTCTCTATCTCTAGAAGCTAGGAGGGTGGAAGATAAGTTGCCTCATATAGAAAGGAAGTTTTATACCTTTGAGGAAAATGATACCACAAAGCCCTCCAGGCTGGTGGTGCAATTTGTGGGCACATGCGTTCAGTGTGTCGAGCAAGGGAAAGCCAACATGTATGAGAGAAAATGATGCATAGGTAATGATTAGAGACTAATTGTTTTCTGAGATGGAGTATGCGAAGAAGGAACGTCTTTGCCAACAGACAAAGACACAGAAATTTGCAAATGAAACGTTTCATTTTTTAATTTGAAATATTTAATGTTTTTTGAATTATGAATTCTAGTCGTCTAGGGTTGGGATCGTTTTGTATAAATGCATGGTTCGAAGACTTAATATGGGTTGCTTCTTGTCATATTGTAACTAAGAAAACTCATCCTTTGTGAGTATTAATACAAGCGTAGACAAGGATTCCAAATTGTGTGCAGTTTGAGTTATGTGCTCTTCTTGTATTCCATATCTCTAGTTTTATTGATGTTACTCCTTGACAAATGAGTTTTTGCAATTTAGTACAACATCTAATGTAATCACATGTTATCGGTCATTTGATAAGCAAGCAATGTTTCCTCTGTTTTTTCTATCAGTAAATACAAGACCTGCAAGCTACTTGAATCACTATATCTTATATCCTTTCAAGGGTGCATTCTATATTTTCTTCTACTGTGAACAAGGTAAGATTCATCTATCATTGATGCCTCATTTTGTTTAACAGTTTTGTAATTTTCTCTCATATCACTTGATTTTATTGCTCGACTCAGACAATAAAAAATGACCTCTATCCTGTTCAGTTATTAATTTCATTTAAGGGTTAATTCTCATATAATCAACGAAAGAAAAAGCACCTTTTAAAACATTCCTTAAATTATTGATGCCTTGACATTACTCTTTTATCCTTAAGTGAAATCTCAGGAACAACAGGCATTATGAATTCATAGTAGTGCCATTTGGACTATCAAATTCCCTTGTTGTTCTTATGTGTCTAATGAATGGAGTGTTCAGGGAATACCTGGACAAGTTTGTAATTGTTTTCTTAGATAATATTCTCATATACTCTAATTCTAAAAAGGAGCATGAGGAGCATCTGATAATGGTGCTAAAGGTTTTAAGGGAGCATAAATTGTATGCCAAACTAAGTAAGTGCACAAGTTTATCAAAACAAGATCCATTACTTGGGGAATATTATTTTTCAGTAGATGGGATAGCAGTTTATACCGAGAAGATAGATTCCATTAGAGGATGGAGAGCACCAATAAATGTGACAAAGGTAATATCATTTATGGGTCTCACGGGTTATTTCTAAATATTCATAAAATGATTTTTGAATATTTCAATCCCAATCACTTCTTTACAAAAGAAGGGAGTGAAATTCGAATGGAATCCAAAATGTGAAGAGAGTTTCCAGCAGTTGAAAAACATTTTGACAAGTGAACCCATATTAAAGATTGTATATCCAAATGAAGACTTTGTAGTGTGCACAGATGCATGCAAGGAAGGGCTCGGTGGAGTCCTTAGTAAAAAATATCATGCAGTGTGCTATGAGTCCTGAAAATTAAAAGAGCATGAGAGGAATTATTCTACTCATGATATAGAGTTAGCAACCATTGTACATGCATTACAAATGTGGAGAAATTAACTCATGGGGAGGATGGTTGAGCTAAGAAAAAACCATTGTGGTCTGAAACATTTATTTGGACAGCCAACATTAAATGCTAGGAAAAATAGGTGGTTGGAATTTCTTAGTGAGTATGACTTTGAAATTAAACATATCAAAAGAAAACAAAATCAGGTGGTTGATGCAGTAAATAGAAGAGAACATGAAGTGCATATTTCATACATCGACATCTACGTGATAGATTTAAAAGATAAAATTATTGAAGTAGCAAATTCAAATCAACATTATTTGAAAATAAAGGAAAACTTACAGTAAAGCAATTTACAGCAGAAATTTAAAAAATATGAATTAAAAGAGGATGAAATTCTCTTGTACATAGGCAAGGTGTATGTGCCAAATTCCACAAAACTAAAAAATAAAGTGTTGAGAGAATTGTACAATGTGCCATATGTTGGGTACCCAGGATATCAAAAATCCATTACAATTGTAAGGAGCCAACACTTTTGGTCAGGAATGAAGAAAGAAGTGGCTAACTACATATCTCGGTGTCTAGGGTGCTGAAAAAAAAGAACAAACATCCAACAGGATTACTACAACCATTTTCCAATCCAAAATTGAAGTGGGAAGTGGTTACAGTACATTTTATTACAAATCTTACCAGAACAGTGAAGTAACATGACTCTATCATGGGTGGTGGTGGAAAAATTGACTAAGGCAATGCATTTTATTCATGTGAAGACAATGAAAAAGGAAGCAAACATTATAGAGATTTTCATTAAGGAAGTTTTGAGGCTATTTGGAGTTCCTAAGGAAATAGTTTTAGACAGATATTCCAAGTTTACATCCAAATTTTGGCAATATTTGTTCAAAGGATTTGGGAAAATTTTGAATCTTAGTACGACATATCACC
>JASDQU010372198.1:161206-179671 GCA_032191745.1 Picea mariana | reverse complement strand
AAATATTTGCAAGTTAAATTTTATGTGTTAAAATGCAAACGGATCAATTTGCAACACAACTTTTATGAAAATTACTCATCAAATATGCATATAACAACAACAATAAACAGTGAATAGAAAACACATAAGACATCAAATGATAAAGGAGTTCACCCCTCTCTTGGGCTACATCTCCTGGTCCAACTTCCAATGGATCATTTGTATTATTTTCTTAAAGTGATAAAAAATGTACTTTACAATGGTAAAAATACCAAATAGACTACTCCAATGGCTTCTGAACATCCAAAAACCCCTAGCTGGGCTTTTTCGGCACCTCGTTTGGCCACAAATTGAAGAAGATAGGCTTCCTGGAAGTCCCCCTCCAAAATTATTGTCTTTGCATCTACAAAACGCACCCTTGTTGGCTCTACCTAGCCCACACACATATTTGAGCGTTAAAACTTAGCACCGGGTGTTACCGCACAACCGGTACAAACTGTCGAACGGTTACGCGCCGGCCTTTAACTACCAAGGCTCGTGGGCACATGGCCACCACATGACCACGCGCAATACAAAATAGGGCTAAGGTTCAAACCATATACAAAATCGTAGGATTAAACCGCGTGCATGCACAATGGTGACATGTTATATGTCAAACCGCGTGCATACCAAAATGGTTACAACACATATATATATTACGGTGGGTTTAACTGCCCATAACCCGGTTCGCGCCCCAATTCACATATTTTCAAACTCAAATATATTAAAATGCATACATATGTTAAGTAACACATGCAGGCACGCCGGTTGGGCGGCCCTTCCCAAGGCTTTACCCTGCCCGGAGGTCACGGGGTCGACTCCTGCCAAATGCAAAGATTTTAAACCAATATACATGTGACACGTGGCGGTCATTAATTGGGCCATGTGTCACCATCCCGTTCACTGCAAACAAGCCATGTCACATGCCAATTGTCCAAATAGTTGTCTTCCACATGTCGTACAGCCTGCCACATCAACATCCGTATGGACTGTACAAACTGTATAGTCAACATCCTTTCTTTTGCTTGTTTGTCATTTTGAACAGAACATGATATCTCTCGCTCCTGATGTCTGTTTGAACCCAAACAAGTTGCGTTGGGTTCATAACGACGAGGCCTACACTCTCGTTTGATTTGAAGCAATTCCAAGCACTTTGAATTTTTGAGCAAAATTTGATCCCTTGGATTATCTTTTCTTCTCTAGAAGGATATTCTTCAGATCCCTTCTTTTTCTCAACTTCGATCTACACTGCTTCTTGTAGTGCCCTTCTTTTCCACATCTCCATCATAACTTTACAAACTTTTCAGGAGATTTAGATCTACCCTTAGACTTAGATCTCCCACTTGAGAACTTAGATCTATTTCTTTCCTGGGAACGTCCTCTTGCAAATAATGCGTATGTGATATGTCCTTCCATATTCTTCCGTCTCATCTCCTTCGACAACAAAGATGAGACCACTTCATCAAACTTCAAGGAAGTTGTATTACTACCTATGGCCACTACCACACTATCCCACGTGTCTGGTAAAGAACACAGTAAACTGATACATTTATCTTCATCTGAAATTTTAATCTCAACAGATACTAACTAACTTACCACAATATTGAAGGTGTTTAAATGCTCTTCCACCGAGTCTCCATCTCTCATCCTCAGGTTATACAACTTCTTTCTCAGGAATAGTTTATTTAATAAGGACTTAGACTGATACAACTTCCCCAACTTTTCCCATAAATCCTTGGCTGTAGCTTCCTCTGACACATTCAGTAATACTGGATCAGAGAGACATAGTCAGATTGTTCTCTTTTCCTTCCGATCCAAATTTTTCCAGTCATCAATTGAAGTTTCTGTAGGTGCAATACCTGGATCTACTGTGATCCATTGATATTTTTCCACCAATATATCTTTCATCTTGAGCTTCCACAAATCAAAACTTTTCCCATTAAACTTCTCGATCTCCATCTTCGAATTTCTTGCCATTTCTTTTCACCTGAAAAAGCAATACCACAGATCTGCCATTGTAACAAGGATTACCACAGTCCTGAGCCAAACCCTTGACCACAAAGGCATCCCCATGAAGCCAACCTCGCTCTGATACCAAATGTAGATTTTAACCTTGTACAATATTTACTGCAAACAGATTTTCAGTAAAAGAATAGAAAAGATACATTGGAAAATACAAATATTACACAGATATTTTTCCCCTAGAAAACCAAACCGGAAAAACCAACATATTATATATTCATTCATCATGATACATTGTTTACAATACAATATACATATAGGAGCCAATGACATCCAAAACCCTAACCCATGACTTGGATTAGTCAACAACCCTAATTCCTTAACTGGAAATAGAAAACCATTGACAAAAAACCATGTGCCGAAAAAATTCCTAAATATATGAAACGTTTCCCGAGGCAGAATATAAAACATACCCAACATTCTCCCACTTGTTGTTTTCTTTGCATACAGGGGGTTATAGGGTTACATAGTCCACAATCCAGGGAAACAATGCCCATGGATCCTCTACACGAAGAGAACTTCTCAGTGCTCACATATTTTGTTAATGAGTTTGTAACATTCTTCAAAGTGTCCACCTTCATCAACGATACTTTATTTTCTTCAATCATGTCTCTCACAAAGTGATATTGAATATCAATATGATTTTTCTTTGAATGATAAGTCGGGTTCTCCACTAGAAAAATTGTGCTCTGACTGTCACAATCTATCCTTACAACTTGTTGTACCATCCCAATACCTAAACACAATCTTTGTAACCATATTGCTTCCTTACTTGCGTGAGTGGCTGCCATGTATTCAACTTATGTAGTTGAAAGTGCCACTACATCTTGTATTTTTCTCATCCAACTTATTTCTCCTCCAAGCAGGTTAAACACATACCCACTTGTAGATCTCCTATGATCTAGATCTCCAGCCCAATATGCATCCACAAAGCCATGTATATCCACCACTATGACTGATCTCAGTCTTCCTTCGTAGCAAAATACATAGCTAGCAGTGCCACGCAAATACCTGAAAACCCTTTTTACTGTTGTCCAATGCTCCTTCCTTGGTTTTGACATATACCATCTCAAAACTCCCACTGCATGTGCAATGTTCAATCTAGTATAGACCATTTGATACATCAAACTGCCAACTGCACTCGCATATGGAACACGAGACATGTCCTCCTCCTCTTTATGTGTCTTGGGACACTGATCCACAAATAAATTTACCCCAACAAGAATAGGATCCTTGTGTTACACATTATTTTGGTTACCCCATTGATCTACTAACAACATGTGTTCATGTTCCCTGAAAAGATAAAAGAGTATTTCTCCATGAAGAGAGTGATTTTCTTTCCTTCCTCAAAAACCTTATTAAAGAAGGTTGTTGCACCCTGCAATATCCATGGGCTGCGATGATGCCTGATCGTCACATACTTCTCTAGACCTAGACTGTGATGTCTTTGCATGCTTACATATGCCTAGGGTGCAACGATGCTAAAAACTAAGGAAAAGAGAAACTTCACAAAGGTTCTAGAAGTGGATCTTCTAGAAGGTGAGGTGGCCTCCGAACGGTTTGGATCTTACTCACTTTTCTTATTTGGTTGGATTATCCTAATCTCCTCATCCATATCTCTTTCACACTATATAAAGAGTGATCTCTCATGGAAAAGGCTAAGGTTGAATGCTAAGATTTGTATGGAGAATTCTACTTTATTCTTGAGAGCTTTGCTTTAGTTCTACAAGCTACATAGTGGATCTTTTTTATTCAAAGGCTTTGGAGAAAAGGTGTGTGTGTTAGAGAAAAGGGCCATTGGAAGGGGACCTTGCGACATTAAGGCTTTGGTTGTATTCTCCACTTTCTATTTAATATGATACAACAATATTTTTCTTTCCCATAAAACTAGTCTTGTTTTATTGTATGATTCTTTGATCACATACGTAGGTTCTTGTTGAGTATATTGTGTTTCTTTCACTTTGGTTGGCTTGTGTTCCCTTGCAGGTTCAATATCACAGGAGCATTGGAATGGAGCTAGGATGGCAATAAAAAGAGGAAATGACATTTAAAAGGTATGTTTTCTATCTCTTGTTAGCTAGTAGACTCAATAATTAGAGCTTAGGGAAAGTCTTATATTCTGTTCTGTTTTGTTCTAGTTTAAGGTGGAACTAGGGAGATCTATTTGTGTCTGCACTTACCGATTAGTCCAATAACAAAATTGGCAAACATACTAGGGAAATGAATTTATTTTGGATTTTTTCCTCTTATTTGACTTTAGCCTTCCTTCTTTTGGTCAAATTCATTCTCTGAGTCTGTGGGTGATCCATCTGGACTCCCTGGGTCTGAAAGTTCAAATAACTTTTTTGTCTTTATTTAATTTTTTCCTTAGTTACAGAGATCATCGCACTATACTATATAGACAACCTACGACGATTCTCTGACATCGCACCCTGCTTGTGCAAAACAATGCGACGACCTTGCACTATTCTCTATTGGAAGCCTGCGCTGAACTTATCTCGTCGCACTGTGCCCCACAGTCAGCCTACGACGATTCTTGTAGGAATTGTTGGAGTGAGTCAATTTTTCTTTTTTCACCCAGTTTTTCCCTAATTGCCTGGGAAGAACTTCTGATACCATTGATTGATTGTTTTACAAGTTTAAATCTTGTGTTTGATTGGTTTTCAGGTATTGAAAGTATTTCTTTGTAAATTTATCAAGTTTTTCTTTTGATTCTTTTCACAAGGGTATAATCTTTGGATCTTGATCTGGGTGCTTGTTTGACACAAGGTTTTTGATTTGTTTGGAGTTTTGGATTGATTTTACTTTCCAGATTGTTTGTTGACTGAGAGATATTTTTTGTTTACATTTGGCAAAAGGCTTTCTAATCATTTTCATTTTTTTTTCTATATTATGAGTTTTGATTTGGGAATTGTGTTGAGAATGTATTGATTTTCTTTCATTACGCTTTCTTTTTCCTCGTTATATCTCTGATATGATTTGAAAAAGAAAGAACTGAAATCACTTCTTCTTTTTAGTAATTGTTCACAAGAAAATTCTCACATTCAAAATATTTGTAAATAGAGGAATTGAAAAATTTCATATCTTATGATTATTTGGATTTTTGTCCATTCAAAATTGAGAAATTGCAATTCTTAGCTTTTGTACTTCAAAAAGAAATACCTTCTCCCTACTATAATTAGAGTTCATTGAATTGAAATATTGCATATTCATATCTTCTTGCATTTTATTGGGTCAAGGTCACAACGTCATCAGTTTCATTTCCATATCCCTTTTGAGTAAACAACAACCTTTAAAATACAGTGTAATTTTAAAATTTATTAGCAACTTTTATTTTCTAGAAATTATCTTCACCAACATTAGCTAGGATAGCGCTTTGGAATAGGTTGTAAGGTACACTCTCCAAAGCATCAAAACAGACAATAGTATCTTGTCATAGTGAGAGATCAAATCCAATTGCTATATTTTGTCCTCGGAAACCCTTCTAACACAAGGTTCAATCATGAGGTCACATTAGGACTAGTATAGTTACTCACCCTGCTTTGTTGGTCTTAGTGTAGAGATTGTGCATATTATTGGGGGTCACTTGAGAGTATACCTGCGATTATGTGTGGGATCTTCTCAAGTTGATTTTGGGCTATATACACTGCCTTTGAATGTGGATCAAAGTGTCGATTGTTTCCCCAAGCATCATTGTTGTATTTGGTAACCTTAGTAGCCTATCTATTTAGGGTCTTTACATGAGGTGACTGTGGAGGGGCAAGTCTTCACGGTAATCCTTGGAGGGTATACCCACGATTATCTATGGGAGCTTGCACCAGGGTGTAAGTTTTTTAAGCAGGTCATCAACGTAAATTTTCCACCCGCTTTATCCCAACCCCTTCTTGTCTTGATTTCGTGACGTGGGATTTCATTACCAAATAGTGATTTCAAAATAAGAAGGCTTGTTTGCTTGGTTTTATTTCTAGATTTTATTAGTGAGTGTTGTTTGTTTCTCTAGTTGGGCATAGATTTGTTTCGTTCTTTATTTGGTTTGGCCAACATCGACCTTCGTCGTTCATGTAGGATGCAAGGGCTACCTCCGGAAGATCCGAAAGGTTACGTCCCTTTGCTTCCTAACTCACCAGAAGGCTCTCCTGATGGAGTGGTCAATAACGAAGTAGCCTCTGAGGTTGGAAGTTCACACTCTTTAGAGGGATTCATAATTGTTTCATATTCTTTAGAGGCATTTAGACTTCCTCCAATTCCGTTATTGAGTATTAGACTAGATCCACATTTTCTCCGGATGAAATCGTCAGGAGAAATTGTTGTTGTTGAGAATACCGAAGTACCTATTGGACCTAATTCAGGATCTGGAGTAGATGATCCACTTTTTCAAAGTGAATCATTTAGAACCCCGACTCACACTGCTGGAATTTTTAATCCTAGTTATGCCCCGTCTTTGGGACATGATCTTTTTGGCACACTAGGAATGAGTTCTAATTAACCTATGGCATCGCAAATGCCTAAAACATTTTTTACCTATATGGTACATTTAGATCATTTTACTGGCACAACCGGTAATTTCATCACAATTTCAGACCAATTGTTGGTCAGTTCTCACTCAATTCTTCCTCTGCAGATGGCCAAATCTACTATGGTCCCACAAGCTATGACTGTTTCTACAGAGAATGTGGTTATCACTCAAGCTCCTATTGTAACAACACTTTCGCTTAGACCAAATCTGTCACTTCCCCCTAGGTATAATTCTTTGAATACTTCCATTGATATTACTACCTAGAATCCATCCGGAGGGTCTAGACTCTTTTCTCCTCCTGGGTATAATGTTGTTGGTCATTTTGTTCCTACACCTACCCATGTTCTCTCCAGAGGGCCTCACATTCCTCCTCCACCTTCACCTGGAGGACCGAATCGTCCTGACCCTAGTGGCTCCAATCTAGTTGGAGGCACCAGTCATTCTGTCACTTATGGTTTTCAGATTCCTGTTGGAGGTCAACTCCAAGTTGGGGGGAAACCTCAATTTGGGTGGCAATCTTATATTGGGGGACAACCTCAAATTGGGGGGAAACCTCAAGTTGGAGACCATAACCCAGTTTATGGACAAAGTATACATGTATTATAATCTCAACCTTAGAATCTTCCATTCCAAGGGAATCAACAACCATATGGGGGGAAACATCCTCAAGTTAATTCTTTTGTACCCCCTAATTTCGAAAAAATGTATCTAGGCTCTCTGAATCCTACCTGGGGTCACAAATTTTAGTCTAATGTTCCTTTCCAAGGGAACATACCTAATAAACCAAACCCTGGTGGTTATTTGACTCAAAAACTCCACAACCGAATTTGTCAGGACTGTTTAAATACCTACAGACTTCTTATGGTCGTACTGGTATACCTACGTGACTTCCTCCTCAAAACTACCAATTTCCTCAAGTGAACAGACAATTGCCTTTTCTTGCCACTTTGGATTTACCGGATTTGTCTAGGATTTTGAATGATCCTATTTTTTACTCTACTTATTATCCTGTCATACCAGCCAAATTACCGTGTGACATTCCTAAGTTTGACAATCGATCATGAGAACACCCAAATAATCATGTCATGACTTTCCATATTTGGTGTTCGTCCAACTCGTTGATGGATGACTCTATAAGATTACAACTTTTCCAACGACCTCTCACAGGTTTGGCAGCCAAATGGTACATCGAGTTACCACGAGGATTAATTAATGAATTCAATACCTTAGCCATGGAATTCTTAAGACATTACCAGTTACCAATTAGATATGAAACAAGAACCGAAATTTTGAGTTCTTTTAAACAATCCTCTTCCACTCATATTTGTGATCATATCCATGAGTGGAGGAGGAGAAGATGCTTAATCAAAGTTCCCCTTCCCGATCAACTATTGGCTGAGTGGTTTACCAAATCACTCATTGGGCCTATCACCCGCGATGTTGCCATGGGTGGTGTCGTCACTGAAGAGCAGGCGATTAGTCATGCTCAATATCTAGATCTTGTTTATTCACAAACGTACATGCTTTACGACTTAATCCTTGATGCTCCTCACCCTTCCACGAATCCTACCCCAACACCTCCATTAGCTTCTCATGTTGTTGATGGTGTGATTGGAACCTTTCATGCTGAGACTCAGTCTACACATGCCAGTCATACCAATCCCAAGTCTACCACCTCTAATGTACAAAATAATCCTACTCCTACTCCTTATGTCGGTAAAACTTCCGAGGTTAATTCGGTTCAATCTACACCCACTAGTAAAAATAAAAATAAAAAGAAAGGGAAGGGTAAGAATAAGGAGGAAAAAAATACTAATCAACATTCTGATAAGCCCAAAACACAGACCACTGATGAGGAAGATAAATGTAAACCTCATTATCCCTTCCTTATTTGTGGTGATGATCATTATATGAAATATTGTCCACGACGCACTGACGTTACTAAGTTCCTGCAAGGGATCGGGAAGCCTTCTACACCTGTCATCTTGTCACAACCGTTTCCTTCTCAGAAGCAGGCCCAATTGATCATTCATGACCAACCTTCTCCTTCTACCACATCTTATGTCCTTACGTGTACTGGTGACTCTAAGAAGAACGAAGTTGTAGTCGTAACTCGAACCAAAGATTATTCTTCATTGAAAGAGAAATTTGATGATTTACCACCTTCATTGGTTCAACCTCCTCCCCTAACTTCACCTCCAAACAATCCTCTTCTTCTTGAACGACCGAGCCTAGATACAGTTCTTTGTCCTCCTCCCAAGGGCGTTGTTAGAAAGTCTTATTTTAATCCTCACGCACGTGCTGACCAAAACTACAACATTGTAGAAGACATTGTGCAAGCACCCTTTGCTATGCCGGCTGTCGAAGTCCTTCAAAGTTGTCCTACTCAAAGGAAGGTGTTGTTAAAGGATATTGGTGGAATTGATCCTACCAATACCAATTTGATAGTCTTTAACTTGGAAGATCATATTCCAATGATTCTTCCTCAATTAGCATTTTAGATCCAAGTTGTTGTGGAAAACAAGAATATCTGTCTAACCGTTATTGATGAAGGAGCCTTGACTTGCGTTATGTTCGTTACTTGTTGGCAAGCTATTGGCTCTCCTTCCCTTATCGAGTCACACAATACTCTTAAGGCCTTCAATGGTACAAGGTTTAAACCTTATGGTGTTCTTCCTTCTTTGTCTATTATGCTAGAAGGTAAAGCAGTTAATGTCGAAGTTGAGGTATTTGATGCACCTTTTGATTACAACCTTTTGCTTGGTCATAGCTGGATTGATTCCATGCGTGTAGTTGTGTCTACCCTTTTCTGTATGTTACATTTCCTGCACCAAGGAAAGGTCATTATTGTTGACCAACTGGCCTTCTTTAATTCCAATTTGCATTCTAGCAATGTACCTTTTATCTCGAAAACACCTCCCAGTTATGAGAATGTCGGCGTGGGTCTTTGAAAATATTGAACCTTGATGGGTACATTTCCTATTCCACCACCCGATATTCCTCCTCCTTTTGTCGCTTCGATTAACATGATCTCAACCATTGCTCATGAAAACCCTGATTCATATGACCCATGGATAGTACCTAGCTCTGGTGATTATCTTCGTCACGCTGAGAAGATACCTTTAAGTCTGGTAGAATCTGCTTATTAAGCTATTCAATCGGAAACTCTTTCTCCTCCGTCTCTCTGTGATACATCTCTTGATCCATTCCACATGATCTTTCCTACTGATGAGATGATGATGTCAGTCATGTATATGGAAGATACTCCATGGGACGATGGGCATCATCGTTCTATTCTCTTCCTAGAACGTGATAACATAGGGAGTTACCAACATATTTCGACTCCATCAACCATTGTTGTTATTTATTTTGTTCTTGAGTCAACACACGATGTTTTGTATGAAGGGAACTTGAGAAATATTTCACCTATCGTTCCTTTTGACATATCGATTAAACTTGGAGTTGTGGAAAATGTTCATATCGGTGCCTCATGTTCTACTGATGAGATTTGCAATTATAAAGCCCTTTTCCAAGAGTTCCGTGATGTTTTCTCCTGGATTTAAGAAGAAATGCCAGGTATTGATCCTGATATTGTTGTGCATGAGATCAAGACTTATCCGGGTGCTAAACCCGTTCGGTAAAGACTTTGCCCAGTACATCCACGTAAATCTGTTGCTATCAAGCTTGAAGTTGAATTTTTTTTTAAAGCTGGATTTGGCTATCTTGTGGCTTTGACTGACTGGGTATCTAATCTTGTTGCGGTAAACAAGAAATAAGGAACAATCCGCGTTTGTGTAGATTATAGAGATATAAATAAAGTTTGTCCCAAAGACAATTATCCAACCCCTTTTGTTGACCAGATCGTTGAGGACTATGCCAGGAGTGAAACCTTCTCCTTGATGGACAATTTCTCTGTCTATAATTAAATCAATATTTTACCAGCAGATCAACACAAGACTTCTTTTATTTTCCCTTGGGTAACCTTTGCCTAGATCGGAAATTACCTTTTGGTCTAAAAACTGCTCGTGCGACTTTTCAATGCACTATGTCTTACGCTTTTCATGATATTAAGCACATTGTACAAACCTATCTTCATGATCTACCAATGCATTCCATGCATCGTTAATATCACCCGACACATTTATGGGCCATTTTCCTATGTTGTCGTTATTATCGCATACGTTTGAATCCACACAAATGTCTTTCTTGTGTGAAATCTGGCTGAATTCTTGGTTTTATCATGTCTATGCATGGGATTCAGGTAGACCCCTTGAATGTTGAGACTATTCTTAATGTACCTCCTCCTTCCACTCTATGCCAACTCCAAGTTTTGCAAGGGAAGGAAATTTTTTTACTTCGATTCATCCCCAGTTACATTGAATTAACAAAAGTATTTACTCAGCTCCTCAAGAAAGGTTATGATTTTGTATGGGACGATACGAAAAACAAATATTTTGAGGCTTTGAAACTCACCTTAACCCATACGCCACTGTTGTTCCCACCTGAATATAGTCGCAATTATTTCCTATACTTAGCTACTTCGGACTCTACCATTGCTATGGTTTTAGTCCAAGAGCATGATTCACATGTGATATACTATTTGATTCGGAGTCTCACGACTAACGAAACCAAATATCTACATGTGGAGAAGCTGGCCTTGGTAGATGTTCAATATGTTCAATGGTTTCATCACTACATCTTATGCATAACACCGTTATTTTCGATTTCAACCCCATGCAACATATCCTTACTCGACAATTACTGGGGGGAAAGTACTCTAAATGAATAGTCATTCTCCAGGAGTTTGACTTGGAGTTTGAATGCGCCAAGTCAAATAAGTCTCTATATTTTTCCAAATTGATATGTGACCTTCCCTCTACTGAGACAGAAAATGTGGCAGAGGATTCCTTACTCGACGAATCTGTCTTTTTGATCAGTTTTGATGACGTATGGTATGGAGATATTATTATCTATCTCCAGACATAAACTTTTTGGCCTAATATTAATAGTACAGATCGTCGTCGTATACAGTATCAATCCTTTCAATAGATCATCCTTGGTGATACCCTTTACCATCATGGTATTTATTCCATATTTTGACGATGTCTCACCTACGATGAAGCTGAGAAAGCTTTGAATGACTGTCATTCTGGAGCATGTGGCAATCATATTTCTGGGTATTCCACTGCCCAAAACATCTTACAATCTGGTTATTTCCTGCCTTCATTGTTTAAGGATTGCATTACTGCCGTCTAGAAATGTCACACTTGTCAAACCTACAACAATAAGATCCTCTTCACCCTGTAGTTTTCGTTGGTCCATTCGCTAAATGGGGCATTGAATTTATGACATGTAACCCTCACTCGATCGGGGGGCATGGATACATTATTGTAACTATGGATTATTTCAATAAATGGGCCAAGGCGATGCCTACGTTTGATAATACTGGGAATACTGCAATGTTGTTCATATTCAATCATATAATTACTAGATTTGGTGTCCCTCAAGCCATCGTTACTAGTCACTGTAGTCATTTTCACAATTTCATGATGTTTGAACCTACCAAAAATATGGGTCTTCTCCATGAAAACACAACTCCCTATTATCTGCAGGCCAAAGGCCAGGTTGAAGCAATTAACAAAGTTCTCACTACTATGCTTCGACAGATGGTAGGAATTCATAAGTCACATTGGAACACAATGTTTTTCTCAGCATTATGGGCCTATCGGACATTCGTTAAGTCTTCCACGGGATTTACACATTTCTATTTAGTATATGGTATCAAAACAATTTTTCCAATTGAATGTGAGATCCCATATTTGAAACTAGTCGTCGAACTTCTCCCTAACACTTCTGCTGAAGAGGAACGTATTTTTTATTTGATGCAATTAGATGAAGCCCATTGTGATGCCGCCTTAGTTATTGAAACAAAAAAAAAATGTGTTAAAGCCCAATATGACAAGCATGTCAAACCACATGTTTTCTCTGAGGGTGATCTAGTTCTTCTTTACGAGCAAGATCGTGATTTACTAGGGGCCGGTAAATTCGAGCCTTTGTGGTGGGGTCCTTATACTTTGAAATGAGTGTTGGAAAAGGGAGATTATGAGCTGGGAGATTATGATAGAGTTCCTTTAAGTGAACCCATAAATGGGCTTTACTTGAAGACGTATTATGCTTAAGTCATCTTTGCATGAGTGTTGTGTATTTTAGTGTATCATACTCTTGTGTGCTTTTTTCGTTGTTTGGTTCCACCTTTCGACTGCTTACCTAACATTGTGCTTGGTTTCTAGAAGTTGGTGTCTTCACTACCCTACATTGGATTAGCTGATGGTGCTAGTCGCAGTACTCATAACTTAGCATCTGCTGCTTGGGCAATCTATGCGCCTACGGATGAACTAATCAATCTACATGGTGTATGCCTTGGTCGTGCAACCAACAATATCAAGGAATACAATGAATTTATTGAGTTATTGAATGACGTTGTTTCACTTGGAATCCACCATCTTATTGTATGACTCGATTCAAAGTTAGTAGTACTATAGTTGAGTAATGTTTATTCCATCCAAAGTCTTACTTTGTCAAGGGTATATTTATGAATTCGCCTCTTGGAACGTCATTTTGATTACATTGAATATCAACACATTCCTAGATTTCTAAATACATTAACATATGCATTGGCTAATTATGTGTTAGACAGACATTTGAGACAATTATAAAATCCAATCACATTTTTGTACAGAAAACAAGTAAGCTTGTAGGAGCCTCATGTTAATAACGATAAAATTTTACAATTTTTTTTTTGTTCGAAGACCAAAATATCAAAAATGTGAAGCACATGGCTTCATATACAATAGATCATAAAGGATGTTGCTCACTATAACACGCAACTTCCCGTGCTACTCTATGGATTAGTCGAATGATGGATGTAGACACGCCCACTGTGTGGCGTTGGTAATGCCTCAGAATCTCATCTATTGTGGCATCAGGGACACTTCAATGCATATTGAAAATGGCTCTGCAGAACCATGTGGGGAGCTGCACTCCCTGCCATGGGCCTAATATTATAGAGGATAGTCCGCGGAGGCAAGTCTCGGACATCCCTGATAACGACCTTACCACTATGTTTCTGGGTACCCGACACACAATGTTGATTGATGTAGTGGTTCATAGGCTCACCACCACCCCTACTACCTGTAAGCATCACCCGTGATCCACGATGAGATAGTCCTATTAGGAAATATATATCCTTGATATCTATGGTGATTTTGTGGGCATCCACATGAAACACATGTTCATTCACATCCCACATGTGAACCAGGTATTCAAGTAGTATCAGTTGGACCCTCATGCCCTGAATCTTGAGGAATTTCAATAACCCACACTGTCGAAGGGCCATAACTGTTCCCGGGTCATTCCCGACGAAGTAATCTTCTTCTTCATGCTCCCATTCACGCCATTCCAATATCTTGACTATGGAAGACCTGCCAAGGAGCCATAAAAATAGATTAGAATCATAATTTTCTTTCTTGGAGGTTTTTTATTGTTAGATTCATCTTTTAAAATTTTGGGTTGCAGTCGTCTCATGCATGTGAATTTTCATAGTGCGACGTCATCGCACCCTAGTTTAAGGTCAAATGCGAAGATCCTAGATCGTCACAGTTCTTGATATAGGGCACCTGTGACGACTTCAACGCATGGGTAACCCCAAAAAATCAACCCAAAAACATATTTTTAACCAATTAAAATCAATTTTTAAACCATGCAAAGATGAAGGAGATGGAGTTTACCTTTTCTGTGGAGACGATTCGTCAAATGATCCATCCTGCACTCCGCAATCAACACTTGAAAATCGAGGTAAAATGGGGGTTTGCAACAATGTTTGGGTGAAATTACAAATGAAATAGTGAAATGTGGTTTTTTACCTATTTTATTGATTTTTATTACTTTTCATTTATATATTGTATTATTTTTTATGCATCTTCCAAGCCCTAAAGTCCTAACAACTTTACAAGTGGTTGATTTTTGTAGATTGAAAAAGTCTAGAGGTGAAACATTGGAACAAGGGTCTTCTTTTTGTTTGTTTTTTTTATATATTTGTCCCATGTACAAATCCTTTTAGGGTTTTTCAAGAAAAACTCCGAGCATAGTCTTAATTCTTTCTCACACTCGTGAAACCATGAGAATGTAATTGAGTAGTCTTTTGTCATTTTTTCGAACTCGTAATGGTGACACGAAAAATGAAACCTATGGAGTATTCTTTAAGCTCTTTTCACGCTCCTTAAAAATGAAAGTATTGTCGAACGACCTTGTTCTTTTCATGCTCGTAAAAGTATTTGAAGAAAACATTTGATGAGCGGTAGGTTATCAATTTTTCAGTCTCATCAGATTAATTTATGAAAAATGAACTAATGGAGTTCTCTTTAAGTGTTTTTTAGACTCTCTAAAAATGAAAAACCCCTGAGTTTTTTCTATTTGGACTCGTTAAACAAACATCGAAAGACCCATATGGGATCGAACCACTCCTTCTTAGGGTTCGTTGCACATACTTTGAGGGACTCATCCGAAGGATGGGCTTACATCAACAAGCATATTTTATCCTCCTCAAGCTTGCGTAAAAATAAAGAGGCACTCATCAGAAATGGTGGGGGAAAATTGGGAAAGAAATGTGTCTATGTATTTGTGTTAGTGGCAGTAATAGTTGCTCTTGAACATGATACCCCCCTTCGTCATTATATCTGGGTTGGGAAATCCATTTGTCTCTTGTTTGACCATCCACAAGTTCATATGTTGGGTCCTCCTTGAGTCAATGTTGCCAATACCATTATCATGTCATTGATATGTTCAAAATAATTCCAACCTAAATAAGCCTTCTATTGAGTCGACCATCTATAGTAATAAATATTCTACCATGTCGGCCTTCCCTATGTTAGTTTCAAATCACTTAAGACTCTGATATACCTCAAATCTGTTACATATTTCATGTCATTGATGGGGGATACATCAAGGCCCACCTGTGATGAGTCTTTTCCTGTCAACTTCAACACATTATTCATGAACAAGACTTAGAAATCATTTAGTACCTTAGAGCCTGCATGCCTCAATGGCAGGTCTCTTCACTTTCAACAGTGGGTTCACATCATTGACCCCTGATTGGGAGATTCCATTGAGTTGATCCAGGTGGATATCGGTGGCCACCCACCTTTTCCAACTGGATCAAAACAGTTTTTTGGCAATTTTGGTAATTTACTATTTTTAGCAGTTTTTAACTTCCGGGGCAATTTTGAGGCCCTAAACGACATTTTTGGGAAAATGGGGAGATATATGGAAGTTCCTTCGATATTTCCTCCAAAATTAATCTCCTCGATGATACCTTTCCAACTGGCTATCATGCGCCTAAAACGGAGATCGTATGCAAAAGTTATGACCCCGGGAAGTTGATGTACTAACTTACCCAAATGGGGCCCACATGACTTTTGGCACTTCATCTCCTAGGGTTAGGTTTTTGGATGTATAGGGTTTTTGGCACTCCTGTTTATTGTAAAAAAGGCCTTCAAATCCTCATTGTAATGATATTCTTGTGAATGCGAGTAGCCGTCATATCTCTTCTCAGATATAAGCTGCCACCATTCTAGCGAGCCTTTCACTCTGTATTTTTTACAGTCTTTGTACATTTCTTTCATTAATAGAAATCGTGTATTACTGTATATCTGTGTTTATGGTTGCATATCTGATACATTTCTGTTATATTATTGAATATCTGTGATATCTCTATGCATTTATTTATTATATCTCCGCTCTCATTTCATGTCGAAAATAATCCAGATCAGTGGTATCAGAGCAGGCTGCTCTTGATCATTTTTTAGTGCATGTCCCCAACGAGGTCTGAGTATAGAAAGTTGGGTCTTGATCTTGTCTCTCTTGAGGAAAATCGCTCTCACACACCCAAAAAACCCTCAATGGTAGAAGAAAAGAAAAACGATAGAGCAGGCGATTCTATCAATCTGTTGCTTGAGCAAGATCTCACGCGACAAAGGGACGAAATGATGGAGAATTTTTCCCACATCCTTCAAATCCCGTCAATAACAACAGGTGTGTATTCATCAAGAGGACACTTTGGAAGCACCTTGATGTCTCGCCTTTCAAGGTACAAGTTAATTTTGATATTCCCATATTTGAAGGATAGATAGATGCAGATGCCCTAGAAAAATGGTTAAATCTGCTAGAAGGTTATTTCTTTGTTCATAATTTCTACGATGAGGAAAATATCATCTTCACACTCCTTAAGGCTCTCCCCATGTCAAACATTGGCGGGAAACTTACTGGGAGAAAATTTCCACAGAGGAGTCTGAAATATATGGGGCCGAGCCCACTTGGGATTTGTTTGTGGATGCAATAAAGGAACAATATTACCCTGTTGGCAACTATGATGACCAATACATGAAATGGACCACACTACAGCAAGAGAAGGGCCAAGAAGTTCCAGAGTTCACTAATACCTTCCATACCTTGCACACCAAGATGGGTATCAAAGACTCCGAGCGACATTTGGTTCTGAAATACCGTGGGGCTCTACACAGATACATCCAAACTAAAATGGATTTTCTGGACATCTCATCACTTGGTTCTGCTTTTCAATATGCTGTTAAAATCGAGCAGAAATTTAAGCACTAGAATAAACGAGAGTTTGGATTTGCAAATCCGCAACAACCAAAGTATGAGAAAGACGACCCTAACAAACAGTCTCCCAAAAAATAGTCCAAGCCATAGGAAAAGAAGTGTCACGGGAAGACAAAGAAGGACACCGAAAAATGGTGCAATTTCCAAAAAATCCCCTAGCACAACACCGATGAATGTCACTCAAAAAAGTCATTGGTGGCCGAGATCAAAGAAAAGGAGCCGAACCCTGATTCATAATCTGATTCTGAAAATACTGGTAAAGGATAGATCATTGACGCAGACCCCACTGCTATTGTCGCGACCACAACAATTCAACCAGAAGAACCAACAGATCCTTAAGAGGGGGAGTGCCTTTTTCATTCACAGATGTGGGAGAAGGGGACCCCGCTGCATTTTATTGTTGATAGCAGAAGCCAAAAGAACCTCATCTCAATAGAGGTCATCAAACAGTTGGGATTGTCAACAACATGACACCCGCAACCATACAACATTGGGTGGCTTTGCCAAGGACGAGATCTTTGTGTTAGCAAACAGTGTTGATTGTCATACGACATCCAACCTTTCAAGGATGAGGTATTATGTGATGTTTCCCCACTGGACGTTTGTGATGTTCTCTTGGGCCAACCATATATGTGGAGATGCCATGCTGTTTATGAGTCTCGACCCCGCAGTGTCACTGTTTCTCTAGGGGGTCATCTCTACAGAATACCAGAGGTAGTTCCGACTATTGTTCCACCTAAACAGGGCCGCAAGGTAGTATCTCATACTGCAAAATTCAGCTTCTTCACAATCTGTTCAAAAGGGGAACAGAAGGACATTGCAACCACTACAACCTCGCCCCAAGCACCTTCTATCCAATAGAAGTAGGTCGATAAGGTTGCGGAAAATCACAAATATTCCTTCTGCACACTGTCCTCTTGTGTAGCTTGACTTGTTGAACAGCCTCAGCCTCAACAAGTTCGTAACAGACTTCCACAAACTGAGCATCACGACGTCTCCAGCAAGGCAAGCAACTCACCAAGATTCAGATTCATCAAACATTTTTTCCTCTCCCTCGGGCACTTAACACAATGGAGACCATTGCTTCCTAAGGAGGTAGGATTGATCCAGGTGGATATCAATGGCCACCCACCTTTTCCAACTGGCTCAAAACAGTTTTCTGGCAATTTTGGTAATTTACTATTTTTAGTAGTTTTTTACTTCTGGGGCCATTTTGAGGCCCTAAATGACAT